>CAUYON010081204.1:0-18936 GCA_963573935.1 Arctocebus calabarensis
CAGTTGTTCTAGGGTCTCATTTAAGTCCCTTATATCTTTGTTTAATTTCTGTTTAGAGGATCTGTCCAGCTCTGTGAGAGGAGTATTAAAGTCCCCTGTTATTATGGTATTATAGGCTATCATATTGCTCAGACTGAGTAAGGTTTGTTTCCAGAATCTGGAAGCATTTAAATTGGGTGCATAAATATTTAGAATTGAAATGTCTTCTTGTTGTATTTTTCCCTTGACCAATATAAAGTGACCATCTTTGTCTTTTTTGACTTGAGTTGCTTTAAATCCACATGTATCTGAAAATAAGATTGCAACTCCTCTTTTCTTCTGAATTCCGTTTGCCTGAAAAATTGTCTTCCAATCCTTACCTCAGAGTTTTAATTTGTCTTTTGAAGCTAAGTGTGTTTCCTGCAGACAGTAAATGGATGGCTTGTGGTTTTTAATCCAGTCCAATATATGCCTCTTCAGTGGGGAATTCAAGCCATTAACATTTATCGAGATAGTTGATAAGAGTGGTAGTATTCTATTCATCTTATTTTGTGAGAGTCCATTGCTTAGTTTTATCTTTTGCATCAGTGTGGAAGTTAGGCTCTGTCCTTTAATTTCTGAGTTCTTATTTTGCTGTTGATCCATTGTGACGGTCAATGTGTAGAACAGGTTGGAGTATTTCCTGTAGAGCCAGTCTTGTTGTGGCGAATTTCCTTGATGTTTGTATATCAGTAAATGATTTTATTTCTCCATCAATTTTAAAACTTAGCTTCTCAGGATATAGAATTCTGGCCTGGAGATTGTTCTATTTAAGTAGATAAAATGTCGATGACCATTGTCTTCTTGCTTGCAAAGTTTCATTTGAGAAGTCTGCAGTCACCCTGATAGATTTGCCCCTGTAGGTCAACTGGCGCTTACTCCTGGCAGCTTGAAGAATCTTTTCTTTTGTCTTGACTTTGTACGGGTTCATCACTATGTGTCTTGGGGAAGCTCAGTTAGAGTTGAGGCAACCTGGGGTCTGACATCCCTCTGAAAGGAGAGTGTCAGAATCTTCGGTGATATTTGGGAAATTTTCATTTATAATATTCTCTTATGGTTTCCATTCCCCTGGGGCTTTCTTCTTCCCTTTCTGGGATACTTATAACTCATATGTTTGAATGCTTCATAGAGTCCCATAATTCCACCAGTGAATGTTCTGCTTTCTCTCTCTTCTTTTCTGCCTCTTTAACTATCTGAGTTATCTCAAGAACTTTGTCCTCTACCTCTGAGAGTCTTTCTTCTGCATGGTCTAATCTGTTGTTGATACTTTCTACTGCATCTTTAAGTTCCCTAATTGACTGCTTCAGTTCTCTCATCTCTGCCATATCCTTTTTATATTCTTCTCTTAATTGATTCTGTTTTTGGATTTCTTTTTCTGCTTTATCAGCATTTTCCTTCATTTCTTCCTTCATTTCCTTGATTGTTTTCATCATCTGTGTTCTAAATTCCCTTTCTGTCATTTGTAACATTTCCTTATAGGTGGAATCCTCTACAGTATTTACTTCACAGCCCCTTGGGGGGGGTTGCTCTGGACTGGTTTTTCATGATGCCAGGAGTTTTCTGCTGATACTGCCTCATGAGTGATTTCTTTTGCCTGTTTCCTTGCCCTAATTTTCCTTTCACTTCCTCCTGCTCTTTAAATTGCCATGCCTCTGGACCAGGGTTTCAATGAGTCCTTTTGGTATAGGACCAGAAGGATGAGAAGATTGAAGAGCAAGAAGGGAAAAAAGAGAGAAAGAGAAAAAAAGAAAGAAAGAAAGAAAAGAAAAGAAAAAGGAGGAAGGATAGGGGCTTAGTAGAAGCAACTATTGACCAAAAGAAGAGAGGCACAGAAAGAGGGGGATGGGAGCAATATAGGTTTGCAGTAGCCAACCTTAAGAGCCCCCAACTTCTGGGGTACTGGGTTGGGTGATTAGGTCAGCAGCTCTTTGCCAGCCTGTTTGGACACAGTACCCCACCTCCACAAAGTAGAGAGGAAAGACAAAAATGCAATAAATCAAATCAAAACAAGGAAACTGAAAACTTTATGGGATAAGATTGGGGAAAAAAACAATTAATATGGATAGAAACACTAGCAAAATTAAAGTTCTAATTGTTGAAAAAGGCAACAATGGAAAATTATATTTAAACTAGAAAAATGAAGAAATAAAAGAAAAATCTTTAAGGAAAATGTTGAAATTAAAAACAAAACAACAATAACAAAAACAAACAAACAACAACAACAACAAACCCCCCCACAAAACAAAACAAAACCAAAAAACAAAGCAGTTTATATATCTTGCTAATATTGTCTGGGCAAGAGACAATCTTCTGGTGTATGATATGTTAATCACAATGTTGATACGGCTGTACAAAATGGAGACCCGAGACCTCTAATGATTTCTCAAACCCCACAGGGTGGAGAGCTTAAATCCTCCTTAGCCTGCTTAGAAGGCACTTTAAATTGCTAACTTGGGCTAAGCAGAAGCTTTCCCAGGAAAGTGCTTGTCCCTGGGATCACTCCTTAAGTGGCTATCCACTTACCCAGTGTGCCAAGACCAGTCTCACCCTATGCCCCTGAGGGCTAAGGCTACAAGGCATCTCAGTTCCCACCTTTAGGCTGCTCAGTCACTAGATTACTCGCTCCCACCTGATGATTGTTCTGCGACCCTGAGGGTGGAGCTTGCCAGAGCAGTTCTCCCACAATGGCTCCCCACGGCCCACAACCAAACACTGGTAGCTCCATCTGGCTCAGTGGCTCAGTCTGGAACCCCAGACAACACTCAAAGACCTCTGCACTCCTGCCCCAGTTCTCCCAAGGCAGTTCAACTGAGTGCCAAGTCCAAAAGAAATCCAAACAGCTTACAAGTAAGGCCTTTCCAGTTTGCAATCTCACTGCTGCTGAAGTCACAGCTGCCAGCAGGATTAGACCAAATGAACACACGCAACCACTTGCCAGATGTCCACTGCTTTTACCTTCCTCAGGGGGTCCAGAAGTCTCACTCTGTCTCCCTGCATCCCCAAAGGGATGGCAGATCCCGCCAGCCAGAGATGCCTGAAGTCTTGTCTCCCCAGTCTCACTGTGCCCAGTTGCAAGGAAGCTGTTAGTCGGCTGCCATCTTAAAGCCTAGTCCCACAGCTAATATTTTACTGAATGGAGTAAAACTGAAAGCTTTTCCACTTAGAATTATACCCAGACAAGGTTGTCCTCTATCACCATTACTATTCAACATAGTGCTGGAAGTTCTAGCCAATACAATCAGGCAAGACAAGGAAATAAAGGGCATCCAAATGGGAGCAGAGGAGGTCAAACTCTCCCTCTTTGCTGACAATATGATCTTATACCTAAAGAACCCCAAAGACTCAACTGCAAGACTCATGAAAGTCATCAAAAAATATAGTAATGTTCCAGGATATAAAATCAATGTCCACAAGTCAGTAGCCTTTGCATACACCATAACAGCCAAGATGAGAGGCTAATTAAGGACAAAACTCCCTTCACCATAGCTTCAAAGAAAATGAAATACCTAGGAATACACCCAAAAAAAGAAGTGAAGAACCTCTATAAAGAAAATTATGAAACCCTAAGAAAGGAAATAGCAGAGGATATTAACAAATGGAAGAATATACCATGCTCATGGCTGGGAAGAATCAACATTGTTAAATGTCTATACTTCCCAGAGCAATCTACTGATTCAATGCCACCCCTGTTAAAACACCAACAGCATACTTTCAGGACTTGGGAAAAAATAATCCTTTGTTTTGTATGGAACCAGAAAAAGTGTGGTATTGCTAAGGCAGTTCTTAGCAATAAAAACAAAGCTGGAGGCATCAGCCTACCAGATTATAGACTGTACTACAAGGCCATAGTGGTCAAGACAGCATGGTACTGGCACAAAAATAGAGACATGGACATTTGGAATGAAATAGAAAATGAGGAAATGAAACCAACATCTTATAGCCACCTAATCTTTGATAAACCAAACAAGAACATGCACGGGGGGAAAGACTCCCTATTCAATAAATGATGCTGGGAGAACTGGATATCCACATGTTGAAGACTGAAACTGGACCTGCACCATTCTCCACTCACAAAAATTGAATCAAGATGGATCAAAGACTTAAATTTAAGGCATGAAATGATAAAAATCCTCAAAGAAAGCATAGGAAAAAACACTGGAAGATATCAGCCTGGGAAAAGACTTTATGAAGAAGACTGCCATGGCAAATGCAACAACAACAAAAATGAACAAATGGGACTCAATTAAACTGAAAAGCGTCTGTACAGCTAAAGAGGCAACAACCAAAGCAAATCAACAACCGATCCAATGGGAAAGGATATTTGCATATTTTGAATCAGAGAAAAGCTTGATAACTAGGATTTATAGAGAACTCAGATTAATCCACATGAAGAAAGCCAACAATCCCATATATCAATCAATGGGCAAGACAGATGAATAGAACCTTCTCTAAAGAAGACAGACGAATGGGCAGCAAACATATGAAAAAGTGCTCATCATCCCTAATTATTGGAGGAATGCAAATCAAAACCATCCTGAGATATCATCTAACCCCAGTGAGAAAGGCCCACATCACAAAATCTCAAAACTGCAGATACTGGTGTGGATGTGGAGAGTAAGGAACACTTCTACACTGCTAGTGGGACTGCAAAGTAATATAACCTCTTTGGAAGGAAGTATGGAGAACCCTCTAAGAACTCAAGGTAGACCTCCCATTTGACCCTGCAATCCCATTTCTGGGCTTCTACCCAGAAGGAAAAAAACCCTTTTATCGTAAGGACACTTGCACTAGATTGTTTATCACAGCTCAATTTACAATCACCAAAATGTGGAAACAGTCTAAATGCCCTACAACCCAGGAATGGATTAACAAGCTGTGGTATATGTATACCATGGAATACTCTTCAGCCATTAAAAAAATGGAGACTTTACAGCCTTTGTGTTAACTTGGATGGAAGTGGAACACATCATTCTTAGTAAAGCATCACAAGAATGGAGAAGCATGAATCCTATGTACTCAATTTTGATATGAGAACAATTGATGACCTAGTATGCGGTGGGGGTGGGGGAAGGGGAGAGCAGAGAGAGGGAAGGAGGGAGGGGTGGGTTCTCAGTGTGTGACACACCTTTTGAGGGCAAGACACAATTGTAAGAGGGACTTTACCCAACAAATGCAATCAGTATAACTTGGTTTCTTGTACCCTCAATGAATTCCCAACGATTAAAAAAAAAATACTAGCAACTGGGTGGCTTCAACAACAAATATTTATTTCCCACAGTTCTGGAGACTGGAGATTCCGAGATAAGATGCTGGCAGATCCAGCATCTAGTGAGGGCCACATTCACCTCTTGAATCTTCACATGGCAGAGAGAGAGAGAGAGAGAAAGTGAGCTCTGTCATGTGTCCTCTTATAACAGTACTAATTCTACTCATGAAAATGACATGATGACCCTCTCTTGTGACCTAATTACCCTCTAAAGGATCCACCTCCTAACTCCATCACATTGGAGATGAGGCCTCAACATATGAATTTGGGGGAGACATGATGTTGAATCCACAGCACCCAGGCACCCTAATCATCAAACTTAATATCTGAAACACATCCCCAAATAAGTTACCTTCATACAAGCCTTGGTCTCAGGCTTTGCTTTAGACAAAACAGGACTAGTACACAAGTTCGACCATAGTCGAAGACAGATATCTTATCAGATAGGACAGCAAGTGATATTCAGGGACGGGACTGCATATCTCCAAAGCAAGGCTTCTTGGCAAAGGAATATCTAAAATAATTAGTTTCCTTGATATTACATCATGCAAACCCTTGTGAGTTTTAATTAAAGGATATTAGAAATGCCCTTAGAATGCCCTATTCAGTGATTCATTGCCAAAAGTAGTTGAAACAGATTTATGAGATTAAAACAGCACAGGCATTAAGAACTGATGTTTGTTTCTGTTTTTGCTTTAATATTTAATCCAAAGTATGTAGGAAATTTTCAATGGAATCAAACATCCCAAATTTTTAGAACTCTTTCAAGATGTGTCCACATACTCTAATTATGCCATTATTAGAGACAGTTTTATATCATTTTAAGTGGGTTAGGATTCTATTGTTTGGCTTCATGTTTCTTGATAATTTTAGTGAATGAAGTCACAATTCCCGAGGTAAGATTTGAGGTTGTTTCTGAAGATTATTTTCTAAGAAAGTGTGTGTGTGTGTGTGTGTGTGTGTGTGTGTGTGTGTGTGTGTCTACCATTTCACATTAGATGAAGACAGTTCTGGTCAGTCATCAATCCCTGGATGACCCCAGCTAAGTTCCCTTCCCTCTATTTGCATTGGGTTCCTCATCTGTAAAACAAGAGATCCAACCACAGTGTTAGAAAGAAGCATGAACACTTTTTTATTTCAATGCTAGGGTGTGAATCCTTTGCTTAATATCTCAGGATACCAGCCATCTCATTTCAAAATGAAATGTGCCCAGTGACTAGCACCAAATGCTTTCCAAAATAGCCCAATCTGTGTTGTAAAGAGTGCTAACCTGCTTCTGCTATCTCTAGTGCCAGTTTAAAATGTGTATAAATGAAGAAAAGATAGTTATGTGTTTATTTGCTAACTTGTTTGTATGTCTGGTTTATAGCAGTTTGGTTCCAAATATGTTAATAATTCAGTGTGACAGGGAGGTTTCACAAGCCAAAGGGTCCTACATTTACCAACATTGGCAGTGATTTTCTTCTTGTCTTTTGTTTTACTTTTATTTGGCTTTGCTCTGAAGTTTCTCCCTAAAGTTCTTGGGGTTTGTAGTTTTAACTGATTTCCTAGTCTAGAGTACTGAGAAACATTTTTTTTTCCCTAAATGCAACAGAACTCCTCAGAACACTGAAGGTGGCATAATCTGGCTACACGGAGGGAGATTCACACGGTAAGAGTCACCTCTGGCCCCACACAAACCTGACTGTACTTACTTCTCTGGTCTTTGATGTTCTATATCAAGTGCAGATATAGAACTTGATATCCTGTATCAAGTGCAGTTGGGATGCAGGTGGGACTGAATATCAATTATTTTAATCTCACTGACTTGGCCTCAGGATAATGTCTGAAAAACTCCATTCAGAAGAGCAATCATGACATAGAGTTCTAAGGTGGCCCTTCCCTTGTCTAGAGCCTCTGAAGATCTGGAATCAGGTGTTGGGTAATGCTGGCATTTCTGGGCCTTCCCTGTGTGGGTGCCATCTGATTAAGCATCTGTAAGTGTCAACGCCTGGCTGACATCCAGACCTTTCCTTCTGGCTGGACTTCATTGGCCAAGTGCAGCCTTTCAGCTCACATCTGTCCTCCTGCTGGTCATACACAGGGTACCCAAATTTTGGCAGACGGTACAAGCACAACAATTACAGCTGTCTCTGTGTGGTCTGCACATCCAACCCTCTTAATTAGCTGACTTGCCTTAACCTCCTTGTTTGGAATCTTGCCCCTAACCACAATAGTGTAGTCTTCCCCTAAGAGGTTTTGCATATCTTTTGTTAGATTTATTCCTAGGTATTTGAGATTATATGTATTTGTGCTTATGATGGTATGTTTTAATTTCATTGTCTGCTTGTTTCTGGTTTATGGAAATCCAACTGAATTTTTACAGTAAAACTCTTTGATAACATTCTCTGCAATGAAACCACATTGGATATAAAGCAATTGGTATTTGAGTCCTCTGGTCTCCATTTAGCCACAGGTATGAAGGCTAAATTTCTCCTCAAAAGGCAGGAGGGAGACAGTTAGAAAGGAGAATCACATGGGATTTGGGGGAGGGTGTCATTGTACAGTCAATTGCTTTAGAATCACATGGGATTTGGGGGAGGGTGTCATTGTACAGTCAATTGGGGACAGCATAAGTTTCATCTATATTTTGAAACTTTGCATGTCAACACAGATAGCCTGAAATATTTACCTTATATTAACCTCACCAGAAATGAACATTCACATTTTACTGACTGAATTTTTGGACCCTACTTTAAATATAATGGTAGAGTATTATGGTATACTGGTTTCATTTTCAGCAGCCCTGCTAAGTTTGTTTATTGTCCCTGATAGGTTGCTATCAATTTTAAATTTTCTATATTATCCAAAAATAATAACATTTTTCTTCTTCCTTTCCTTTCCTTATGCCTTTTCTCCCTGATCTTACTGATCAGGAACTCCAGCTCCGTGAAGAATATAATGTTTACAGTGGGTATCCTCATCTATATCCAACATTAAAGGGAAAGTTTCAGCTTGTCACCAGCACACGTTTGCTATAAATTTTTTGTATTAATAGATACTATTTATCAAATTTTAAAAGTCCACCTTTATTTGGTAAGAAATTTTATTATAAATGGATATTAAATTTTAGCAGAATTTTTTCTATATCTACTGAAATTATTCTATGATTATCTAATGTTAAATATAACTTAAAGTTCCCTAAGTAATTTTTTCTATACTATATAATGGTTTTCATCTGTTTTATATGAGACTTGATTCAATTTGAAGACAAATTTTAAGAACATCACAATATTCTTTATAATATTTTCCCCAATTCCCATTTTCACCTGCTTTCCTTCTTCTGAAATTCCGGTTAAACATAGGTTAAGCCCTCTCAATGTATCCATCTCTTACCTTTCCTTCTGTGTTTTCCATCTCTTTTATTCTCCCCATTATACTACAATTAATTTCTTCTGCTCAATCTTTCAGTTCATCGATATTATTATCATTCATACCTAATCTGCCATTAACCCCCCCTTAGTTTTCAATTTCAGCCATTTCATTTCAGCAATAAATTTCTCATTAATTTGAAAATTAATTGTGTCTAGAGATTCCATTTGGTTCATTTTCAAACTCACTAAGTCACTTTCTACAACATCTTATTTCTTGCAAATAACTTCAATTTGGCATTTCATTTCTTTAAACATAGCCATCAACATTGTTTTCAGATCTGTCTCATATCTGAATGTAAATATCTGAAGTCTTTATGGGATTTTTTAGTGCTCTCTTTGCTGATTTTTTATTCATGGAATCTAATTTTCTCCTATACCTAAATCTTTGGCTGTATTGCACATTACATTAAAAAAAATATTTTTTTGGTGCTCCTCCAACTAACAGACACAATGTAAGGGCATATGGGACACCCCTGGGTATAGGACACAGCTACAACAGGGAATTTACCTAATGAACACAAATATTGTAACCTAATCATGATTCCAGGAACACCTTAAAATAAGTTCAAGGTTTTAGACTTCCTAGAATACACAGAAGATTCAATCCCTGACTGTACAGCCTCAAACAAACTTTCCTAGTTCTTGTTCTCTTCCTCCCAGCCAGTAATAACTTTGAGAACTGCCACTGAGTATCATCAGAAAATTGGTTAAAAATCAGTAATAACAAGTGTTCTGGACTTTTACAGTTGTCCATCTTACCTGACAGAGTAACCAAAATAACACCCCTGAGAAAATATAAAAAGGAAACATAGTTAAGTAAACAATAAAGCTGAGACTTGAACCAAGGCACTGTTTCCCCCATGTCATACCTACCTCTACAATCAATAACTGGTAATGCTGGGCAGTGGTGATTACGGTATTGTTTCTCTTTGCAGATTGCTTCTCTTTCCCTTCTTGCACAACCCAGTCTCCAGGTGAACAATCTACTTAGCAATATCAAGTCATCTAAGAAGCTAAATATGCTGGCAAAAGACTAGTCCACAGATGCTAAAGACAGATTTGCTGCCTTTTACTATCCAGGCTGCCAACAAACAAAAGTAAAACCTTTAACTTGAGTAATATGAGAGTTCCTGAAGACTACTGGGTGAACAACTGTGTTCCTTCTGAGATAGTGCTGCCACCACTGCAGAAATATAACAGCATTGTAGATAAAATAACAGGGTATTTTCTTCATGGTGCATGTCAGCAGGGCAACTGATCAATACACCACATTGTTTTCAATCACAGTTTTATGAGGCCCCCATTAAATATTGAAAACCAAGCTATATATTTAGAACAGTAATTAGTCTGAAGCAGCCTCTGTGCCTTATCCCCTGTTAAAGTTTTAAAGTAAACCAAAGATGATGAATATTTAATGTACTGTACCTCATTGTCATCTGATAATAAGATTTGTTATAGAGTTATAAAATGTTATGTTAGGTTCTTACAGCACATCATTAATATTGTAAAATGTAGCTAGGCTCCCAGGCAGAGCTGCCTGACAGAAAAACAATAGAAAGATAAGTGATATCAACCATTCTTTCCAAGGGCTTAGAAGACAACCAGCTAAGTGGTGATAAGATGTATTTGAGAGCTGGATGCATTTGCTATGCATTAAAGAGAAAAGAAGGGAGATGATAATGAGGGAGGTAAATGGCAACAAAGAACAAGATAAAGAGGAAAGAACCAAGAAAATATAGAAAACAAAGAGAAGAGGTAAACAGGTGGTTGGTTTGGGGAGAATCCAACATCAAACGGAAAGCTAGGTGGAACAAACTGTTAAAGTTTTCCCCATACTTAGGTATTAGGATTCTATGTTCTCTCTAAAGAGAGAGATTTGTCACTCCTAAATATCCTTCTTCGGCATAAGGATTATTCTGAGTTGAAAGCAATTAAGAATATTGGTCTAAAAGCATGGCGTAAATTTCCCTTGGGAAGGTGTTCCTTTTCATCCATGTCAGAAAGAGGAGAACCACCTTCATTATAGGTGGCAGAGATAGTACCAAAATGAGTCTGTATGAACAAACATTACTAAATAACTCTCACCTACCATTACTTTCCTCCATATGTTTCTTACTCACCTTACCACAATTGCCCCAGAAACCCAACTCCTTTCCTTTGCATCATTCTTCTCCACGATTTATCACCCTTTGATCAAATGATGTCCAGGCCCTAGAGAATGTAACTGCTTCTTTGGGTTTTGACTTCTTTTTTGCAAAGCTCCCATGTAGCTAAAATTAAAAATACTAGCATCAATAAAAATGCACATACCTTTGCACTTGCTAATTGTTCTTTTTTCAGTTTAATTGGCTTACCCAGTTTAAAAAAATCGAAGTACATCGAGGAAAAATATTCTCTTCCCTAAACCTTACTTACAGTCTAAAAACTCTGCCCAGGGTCCAGTGGCCTGACAGAACAATTGCTGCTGTCCACAGAGTAAACTCTGATAATGAAATAAGTGTCACTTGGTAAGAGTAATAGTAAACCAAACTTAGAGTTTAAGCATTGTTATTTACATCTGGTCCATTCCTGTCAACCACAGAAACAGGACAAATTGTTACAAGAGATATTGAAATCTAATTTAGGGCCATTGGTTACTAAAGCATTAGGATCAGAAGGGACTTATGTGATCACACCACCTTATCATAATTAGGAGTATGGCTTTCTAAGACAGATAAATTCATGTTTGGTTTCTACCACATTAGCTGTATAACAACAGACTTTCTGGATATCCCTCTCCTTATCTGTTTGTGGTTAATAATAACTAGTATTAAGTAATACACTTAACACAAGGATGCATTTTTTTTTTTTTTTAGAGACAGAGTCTCACTTTACGGCACTCAGTAGAGTGTCGTGGCACACACAGCTCACAGCAACCTCCAACTCCTGGGCTTAGGCGATTCTCTTGCCTCAGCCTCCCGAGTAGCTGGGACTATAGGCACCTGCCACAATGCCTGGCTATGTTTTGTTGCAGTTTTTCCGGGTCCAGGTTCGAACTCACCATCCTCAGTATATGGGGCCAGCACTCTAACCACTGAGCCACAGGTGCTGCCCAGGCTGCATGTTTTAAATACTCAATAAATATGAACAATGATGTTAACAGAAAAATAGAGAGCAAGAGAAGAGGAAAGTACCAAACTTTCTTTTTTATAAATAAGACAACTAAGGGTCAAAGAGAAGTGCTAACATATTAGAGACTACACACCCTGTTATTGCTGAAACTGATGGTAGAATTAAAAATCTTTTACTATAATTTATAACATATAGTTCTTATTATGAATTTATTACAGCATTAATTGCCTTGGAATCAGTGCAAAATAAAATGTAAAACATGGTCTTTAAGATTAAGAAATAAGATTCGTCTATTGAATGCTAAGAGGGTAACATATGTGCCATATGTTTATTTATTTGATGAGAAGTATTATAGAAATTAAATATGTCTCCAAAAAGTTTATGAGAGTGAAAGGGAAATACTTATGTTCTACTATAAAATTAAAAAGTAGAAAATAAAATTATCTGTAGATATATAAGGAAGAAACAAGACCAGAAAAAAAGATATCAAAACAATGACTAAGATTTTTCTTTAGAGTGATTATAGGCAGTTTTCTTCTTCTTCATGTTCTTTTCCACATTTCCCAAATTTTATACAAAGCTATGTATTAGTTTTTAGAATTATAAGAAAGATATTATTTTTTCCCAAAAGAAATATTTAAAATATTGATAAAACCTCTGTTCACAATAGCAACTACAGCATATAGAAAAATAACCAGAAACATAATTTGAAAGGTTAAAAGAACTTATAAGAACACAGAATAACCTCTAGTACATTTTATTAATTCCTATTAAGATTTTTTTCAGAATTTAATAAAACTCTTCTAAGCTTTATCTAAAAGGATATAAAAACTATAATAGTTAGAAAAAAAATTTTAAGATTAAAAAAAACATAATTTGCCAGTCTTCTAATTGGCCAGGCTGAAATAGATCAACAAAGCCCTGTATTGAACACATAAATTAGTATTGCTTTTCTGAAGGAAAATTTGGCAATTTCTGTGAACATTTTAAATGGGTTTGCGCTATGACCTGGTGCTTCTCCATGTTAGCAGTTTAATGAGAGTGTCAGATAAGTGTATAGAAAATTTCAGAAAACCATTATTTGTTCATATAGAGTGAATAAACAACCAAACATGTCTACTGTTAGTTAAATCATTAAGTAAATACATGAAAGCTCATTCATACAAAGGAATCATATATAGACACTGAAAAAACTACAGACCAATCTATCCAAGGAATCTTGTTAAACAAAAGGGAAAATTATAAAACATGCACAATATGCTAACACCAATGTAAAATTATAAACACACAGAAAAATATTTGGAGAAAGGGTCATTCAGGAATGCTGACATTGGTAGGATTTTCTTTTTCTTTAGTTTCTTATTAATATTTTTTCTATTATAAATTTTCCCAATAATCTTGAATCATTTTCATAATCAGAACAAAACTATGAAGCTCATTTCATGTTGGAGAAAAAATAGTGGTACTTTAAGAAAAGAGGAAAAAAAACCAATATAGTGAGTCGATGTAAGAAAAGATGTATCTAAAATCCTCATTTAAATAAGTTACTTCAAACTTCTGCTTTAAAAAAAAAACTAACCTAAGAGTATCCTGGAGTCAGAAAGCTGATTATTTTAAAAATGTTCTGTTTCTCCTCTTAAACTTATAGCAAATTTTGTGAGCAGGAAAATGACCAAAGGAGGGGGGGGGAAAGACTATCCAACTCTCCATAAGGTGTAGGTAACATTTGCAGAGTTGCAAGGGAAAGAAATAAAGACAATATAAACTTAAGACAGAGTTGTAGGTGGTTTGAGAAAGGATGCTCTAACAAGGTAGTCAGCTCAGAATCGCTGGAGATTAAACAGAGCTGGACCACTACCTGTCAAAGATGCCACATAGGAAATGGACTCATCCTCCAAGAGTAGGCATTGGGCTAGATGACCCTAGAATGTAAGTTACATTCTAATCTAAAATTGACTCTGTTTCTCTGTAGCACTTAAAAGGAGATATTTCTCTAAGTACTGAACTGGAAAAATACCCTAGGAAAATGACCATAACAGAAAAATGGTGACTTGAACACAATTCCATGACTCTCTCCATCTAAATTCAAATCTTTTCATTTAAATCAAAGCCTAGGGTCTCTTGCATCTGAGTGCAAATTTGTAGGAGTCCTGGGAAAAAGAATCTGGAGGGGCTTTCTTGGTAATGGACTAGGAAGGAAGATGTATAAAAAGCAAGACCAAAAAATTAGCCAGGTGCTGTGGCCGGTGCCTATAGTCCAGCTACTCAGAAGGCTGAGGCAAGAGAATCGCCTAAGCCTAAGAGCTGGAGTTTGCTGTGAGCTGTGACTCCATGGCACTCTACCGAGGGCGATAGAGTGAAACTCTGTCTCTAAAAAAAAAAAAAGAAAGAAAGCAAGACCAGCTGTCAGAAAGCAGGTTAAGAACTCTAACCAAAATGTGGATCTTGGCAATAGTTGTTGGCCTGTTAGTATCTGTGGACAAAGGGGACAGATGAATAGTAGCCTTAGTGAGTGCCGGATCTCTATGGTTCTCACAGATCTGGGAGAATCTTTAAAAGGTGACTGAAGTATTCCTACCCTGTAGGCTGGATGAGTACAGGAGAAAGGAGTAGAGAGCTATACTCCAGGTTAGCAATGCTCAAAGCAACATAGCAACCAGAGAAAGAGAGGTAGGTCAATCAAAAACCAGTCTTTGATATATGCTCAGGGAGACATATGAAAATTTGAAAAGAAAAATAATAAGAGACCTTAGAGACATCTATACATACTCCCTCCACCTCCTACTTCCAACTCCCCCCAAACTTCTCAGAAATAAGATATTGTTTCCAGTAAACTACTTAGTCCATTAAATAAGGGAGAGGATGTTCAAGATCACTCCTGAGACCTGAATTAGTGGTCTGTTAAAAAAACTTTTCAAAGTATGAAAAAAATCATAAAATCATAAAAATCAGAAGGCAAAAAATGATGAAAATGAATTGGAGAATGAGAGATTTAAGATATAAATAAAAGAAGTTACATTAAAAATAGGCAAAAATAAAACAAAAGACAGAAGATCTATAAATCTAATGCATTCCTAAAGAAAATTCTAACATGTTTTCTGTCGAAGTTGTAAAGCTGATTCTAAAATTTATATAGAAATGTAATGTAAAGCCTTTGGAATAATTCGTAAAAATTCTAATAAAGTCGTTAAGACCCATCCTATCTTGTTTCAAAACTTACGTGAAAATAAGTGAGGACCACCCAGATGAGAATAAGCAAAACCTATTTACTCAGGACTTACTATATAGTAAGGAAGTCAGCACCACTACTTGAATCTGGCAGAAATTGGAAGGCAGGCAAGGGAGTTTAAGAGCCTGATGGTGGAAAGAAGGAGAGGCTTTAAGTAGGCTCTGATTGGAGATTTTTAGCATGGAGAATCTGAAAGTGGTACTTTTTTGACAAAAATCAAAAGATATCATATAAGCTATTAACTTAGATTGTAGAACTAAGAAAACTAAAAATGTGAGACTGCTAAAAATAAACACTGAAGAAAATCTGTACTAACCTTGGTTAGGTAAGATTTCCTTTTTTTTTTTTAATTTTTATTAAATCATAGCTGTGTACATTAGTGCAATCATGGGGCACAATGTGCTGACTTCATATACAATCTGAAATATTTTCATCAAACTGTTCAACATAGCCTTCATGGCATTTTCTTAATCACTATATGAAGACATTTGCATTCTGCATGTAGTAAGTTTCACCTGTGCCCTTCTAAGATGCACCATAGGTGTGATCCCACCAATCGTCCTCCCTCCACCCATCTTCCCCCCTGCCCTCTCCTCCCTTGTCCTTTTCCCCATATTCTTATGCTATAATTGGGTTTTAGCCTTCACATGAAAGCTATAAATTAGCTTCATAGTAGGGCTGAATACATTGGATACTTTTTCTTCCATTCTTGAGATACTTTGCTAAGAAGAATATGTTCCAGCTCCATCCATGTAAACATGAAAGAGGTAAAGTCTCCATCTCTCAGGTAAAGATTTCTTAGACACAAAATTTACAATGTCTTAAAAACAAATAAATTAAATTACAGCCTAGGCTTTATCGAAAGTAGAAACATTTTTTTTCTTTGAAATTCACCTTTAAGGAAACAAAAAGTGAATCCAAAGACTAGGAGAATGTAATTCCTATACATATATCAGGCAAAAGACTTGTAACAAGAATACAGAAAAAGAACTTGTATTTTGGTAAACTAAAAACAACCCAATAATAAATGGGCAAAAGTTATAAACACCTCTTTCCCCCCAAAATATATATTACTGTTTAAAAAAATGTGAAAAAAAACCGAACATCATTGGCCATCAAAGAAGTGGCAGTTGAAATAAAAATATCAATACATAGCCTTAGATTAGCTAACAAGCCAGACAATATCACATGCCAGTTAGGAATATGGAACAAATGGAAGTCTTATAACAGCTGGTCAGAAGATAAAATGGTGCAACCACTTTGAATGTCAGTTTGGCAGTCTCCTAAAAAGTTAAACATAAATGTACCATACAGCCCATCCATTTTACTCCTAAATATTTACCTGTGATGAAAATATGCCCACACTAAACATTGTTCATTAATGTTCATAGCCAATTTATTTGTAATTGCTAAAAACTGGATAAAACTAGGATGTCTTTGAACAAATGAGTAGATAAAATGCCACATTTCCATACAACGGAACATTCTTCGACAATAAAAACAACTGGCACAGGCAACAAACAGTATGAATGAATCTCAAATTTATTATTCTGCATAAAAGGATCCAAATTTTAAAGGAGTGCATACTCCATGATTCCATTTATATAAAAAGTCTTTTAAATGCAATTTTATGACAGAAAGAAGGATAATGATTGTGGATAGGATCTTTTGGGAGTGCAGGATCAGTATCTCAATCATGGTGGAGGGTGGTTTATGTCTGTCAAAACTCACCAAACTGCACGTTGAAATATATGTAACTGGGCGGTGCCTGTAGCTCAGTGGGTAGGGCAGATTTGAACCCAGTCCTGGCCAGCTAAAATCAACAATGACAACTGCAACAAAAAATAGCTGGGCATTGTGGTGGGTGCCTGTAGTCTTAGCTACTTGGGAGGCTGAGGCAAGAGAATCACTTAAGCTCAAGAGTTTGAGGTTGCTGTGAGCTATGACACCATAGCACTCTACTGAGAATGACATAGTAAGACTCTGTCTCCAAAAAAAAAAAAAAGAAGATATATGCAACTTATTTACATAACTTACACCTAAATATAGTTAGTCAGTGAGTAATAATGGTTATAAGAGATCATACAGAGTACCTTATACCCCTTGATGGGAATTTAAATAAGAATATATTTTTATTTCTTATACAATACTTAAAAAAATTAAATTTTTGTTGGGGGTGGGAAAAATAAAAAATAAAACTAAAATAAAATAAAATTTGTGTTTTCCTCAAAGTAAACCTTTAAAATTTCTAAATAATTATGTAATTAAATAAATAACATAAATGTCATAGGCTATATATTTTCATAATTAATATTATAAGAAATTCCTGGCTGATTCTTAGATGAAAAGAATATTATAAACTAAAAAAAAAAAAATTACACTAAAATCTAGATGGTGAATTAAAAACTCTACTGAGGGAGGATGAGTGAAGGAAGGGTAATTGGTGGAACCACACCTACAGTGCATTTTACAAGGATACAAGTTAAACCTACTAGGTGTAGAATATCAATGTCTTAACACTGTAACTAAGAAAATGTGGTGAAGGCTATGTTAACCAGTTTGATGAAAGTATTTTAAGTTGTATATAAAACCAGCACATTGTACCCCGTAATTGCATTAATGTACACAGCTATGATTTAATAAAACAAAAAAAAGAAAACTCTACTGAGAAGAAAATAGTTATCTTTAATGCATTCATCACTAAAGAATAAAGGTACGAACTACAGGAACTTAGAATTCATCTTTGATAAGAATAAAACTAACTATAGTTTTATTTTAACTATAAAATAAAATAATATAAACTAAAAAGGTGAAATTCATAAGGAAAAGACTTGAGGAAAATAAGAACAAAAATTTGTAGGAAAAATAATCTCATGGGGAGGGGAATAGACACACACGCACACATACATAAATGGTTATGAATTAAAAGGAAAAACTAACCAAAGGCACAGGAGAGATAAAAAACCAAAAGATTATAAATAGGCAAAGTGTGGTGGCTTCTGCTTGGGAGGCTAAAGTTGTATCTTTTCAGCCCTTTTTGGGGCCTTAGTGACCTATGATCACACAACTACAGTCCAGTCTGGCAACAAAGTGAGACCTTGTCTCTGAAAAAAAAGTAATAACATTTAAAAATGCTTTTAATTAAAAAATGATTATAAGGGAAACAAATGATAGGCAAATATATGATAATTCACATGAAAAACTAGAGGGAATGTATAATTTCCCAGGCAAATATAAATTACCATGAGTATCCCAAGAAGCAATGTAGATTTTGGACAGACAATTGTCATAGAATACATTGAGAAGGTCGTTGAAAGAGTAATCAGAACTGGGAGGCATCACACCTAAATGTATCTAACCTTTAATGAAAAAATAATATTAGTGTTACTTAAACTCCTCTAGTTTATCAAGAATTCAAAGATGGAAATTCCAAGTTTATTATATAATGCCAGCATTCACTTAATACCCAAATCTCATACATAGTAAAAAATTAAAGACTAATCACATCTCTGATTATATTTACAAAACAAAATCTGGCAATACTTCTAAAGAATTTTATACTTGTAGCTATGTAGTATTTCAGAATCTATGAGGATGCAATATATGAGAAGCATCAAGGATTTTTTTTTTTAAATGGAGTCAGCACAACTAGCTATCCATCAGGATGACAACAAAAAGAACCTCTAACTTACATAGTACAAAGTAGAGCTGACAGACATAAATCCTGCAAGAAAAATTAGGTGACTTCAAGATAATATCAGTCAGAGTAAAGCAGATTCTTTCATCTAAGACAAGAAAATAAGGTATTTTGGAGTGCTGGAAGATGGCGGTGGAGACATTCCCGTAGCCCATCTCTCCCCGGTCAGCAGGTGAGAGGGTGGGAGTTCTGGATCTTTCCC
>CAUYON010081207.1:0-11570 GCA_963573935.1 Arctocebus calabarensis
TGGCCAGGCATTGTGGCAGATGCCTGCAGTCCCAGCTACTTGGGAGGCAGAGGCAAGAGACTCGCTTGAGCTCAGGAATTGGAGGTTGCTGTGAGCTGTGATGTCACGGTACTCTATCCAGTGTGACAGCTTGAGACTCTGTCTCAAAAATATATATATATATATATTTAATAATATATATATATAAATAAAAAATATATAAAAATATATTTATTAAAAAAATATATATATAACCAGCAATAAACAGTGGGAAAAAAGTGGAGTTTTTTAGGAAAGTGAAAATAATATAAAAAATTATCAGGCTTGGCCCCTATGGCTCAATGGCCACAGTACACCTGAGCTGGTGGGTTCGAATCCAACCCAGGCCCGCCAAACAACAATGATGGCTGCAACCAAAAAATGGCCGGGCGTTGTGGCGGATGCCTGTAGTCCCAGCTACTTGGAAGGCGGAGGCAAGGAGACTTGCTTGAGCTTACGAATTGGAGGTTGCTGTGAGCTGTGATGGCGTAGCACTCTATCCAGGGTGACAGCTTGAGGCTGTCTCAAAACAACAACAACAAAAATTATCAAATAGCAGAGAATAAACATAATAAGACACCTGCCAGACCTATATGGAAAGCTAGCATAAATTTATAGATCCAGGGCAATCTAATCAAAACCCAGTAATTTGGCTCAGCACCCATAGTTCCGTAAGTAGGGTGCCGGCACGTACACCAAGGCTGGCGGGTTTGAGCCCAGCCTGGGTCTGCTAAACAATTATGACAACTGCAACCTAAAAATAGCCAGATGTTGTAGCAGGCACCTATAGTCCCACCTACTTGGGAGGCTGAGGCAAGAGACTTGCTTAAGCCCAAGAGTTTGAGGTTGCTGTGAGCTGTGACACTACTGCACTCTACTGGGGATGACATAGTGAGACTCTGTCTCAACAACAACAAAAAACAATTTTTTTTCTTTTTTTAATTCTAAAAGTTAAACTTGTGTGTGTGTGAGAGAGAGAGAGAGAGCTCACAGCAACCTCAGACTCCTGGGCTCAAGTGATCCTCCTGCCTCAGCCTCCTGAGTACCTGGGAATACAGGTGCCCACCACAACATGTGTCTAGTTTTTTGTTTTTTTTTTTAGAGACAGAGTCTCACTTTATTGCCCTCGGTAGAGTGCTGTTGCAACACAGCTCACAGCAACCTCCAACTCCTGAGCGTAGGCAATTATCTTGCCTTAGCCTCCCAAGTAGCTGGGACTACAGGCGACCGCCGTAACGTCCGGCTATTTTTCTGTTTTTTTCCTTGCAGTTCAGCCAAGGCCTGGTTTGAACCCGCCACCTTTGGTATATGTGGCCGGCGCCCTACTTGATGAGCCACAGGCGCCGCCCAACACGTGTCTAGTTTTTCTATATTTTAGGTCTTACTCTTGCTCAGGCTAGTCTGGAACTCCTGAGCTTAGGCATCCTCCCCGCCTCAGCAACCCAGAGTGCTAGGAATACAGGCGTGAACCACCATGCCGAGAATAAAAGTTATACTCTTGGACAAAGAGTGTCCAAGACTATCTTTTCAGGATAGCAAGGCTTATTTTAAACCTACAATGATTAAGACGTTGAGGCACTGGTACAAGGATAAACAGACCAATGAAGTTAAATAGAGAGTGTGTGTAGACACTTGATCTGAGGTGGCACTGCAGAGCAGTGTGTGAAGGATAGTCTTTCAGCACAAGTCAGCTAGATATCCATTTGGGGAGAAAATGAAATTTGGTCTTTACCTCAGGCACTATACACAGAATCAGTTCATTACATTTTGATCTAAATGTAAAAGGTAAAAGAGTAACACTTCTAAAAGATAATTTATAATAGTAGAATATACTCATAACCTTGAGGTTAGGAAAGATATTTGATTTATTTATTTTTTAGAGACAGTCTCACTTTGTCCCCCTCAGTAGAGTGCTGTGGCGTCATAGCTCACAGCAGCCTCCAACTCCTGGGCTTAAGCAATTCTCTTGCCTCAACTTCCCAAGTAGCTGGGACTATAGGTGCCTGCCACAAAGCCCATCTATTTTTTTTGTTGCAGTTTGGCTGGGGCAGGGTTCAAACTCGCCACCCTCGGTATATGGGGCCAGTGCCCTACCCACTGAGCCACAGACACCGCCCAGGAAAGATATTTTAGATAGGACACAAAAGCACTAAACACAAAGGAAAGATTGTTCCAGTGGACTATGATAAAATAAACTTTGGGCAATTAAAAGACCATCAAAAACAGTTATAGGGTAATATATTTGCAATGTTGAAGAAGATTTATATCCAAAATATAAAAAGGTCAAGAAACTTGAATGGGTTCTGCAGAGTAGATGCTACCCAAATGGTCTAATGGATGGAGCGTGTGGAGTAGCAGGAACTTGTAAAACTAGATCTAGAGTGAGAATATAAATTGGTGCAGTCATTTTGAAGACTGCTGATGCTTATTTTGTGATCCAGCAATTCTCAGCATATAACCACCCTCTCCCTCCACATGTGCACACATGGTCGAAGATAAACAACAATGTGCATAGCAATGTTACTTGTGATACCTCCAAACTGAAACAGCTCAAATATCCAATAAAAGAATGGATAAAGAACAGTGTATTTATATGCTGGAATTTTTTAGAGGAGTGGAAATTAACAAATTAAAGCTACATAAAACAACACAGATGGTCCTTATAAATGTTATCTTGGGAACAATCAGACATGAACAAATTATGATTCCACTGCCAAACGTGGTTTGAACTCATCTTTGGTTGAGTAGTCATGACAGTGGTTATCTTTGCAGAGGAGTGGAGTAGAGATTGGGCGGAGGCATGGAGGAGACTTCTGGAGAAACAGATGTCTGTTTCTTACTCTGGGTGTAATTTTTTTCTTTAAGAGACAGAGTCTCACTTTATCACTCTTGGTAGAGTGCTGTGGCGTCACAGCTCACAGCAACCTCCAACTTCTGGACTTAGGCAATTCTCTTGCCTCAGCCTCATGAGTAGCCGGGACTACAGGCTCCTGCCACAACGCCGGGCTATTTTTTTGTTGCAGTTTTTTTGTTTGTTTGTTTGTTTATTATTATTATTATTATTATTATTATTTTTGAGACAGTGCCTCAAGCTGTCACCCTGGATAGAGTACTGTGGCATTATACCTCACAGCAACCTCCAATTCCTGGGCTCAAGTGAGTCTCCTGCCTCCACCTCCCAAGCAGCTGGGAATACAGGCGCCCGCCACAACGCCCGGCCATTTTTTTAGTTGTAGCCATCATTGTTGTTTGGCAGGCCCGGGCTGGATTTGAACCCGCCAACTCAGGTGTATGTGGCTGGTGCCTTAGCCCGTTGAGCCACAGGCGCTGAGCCTTTTGTTGCAGTTTGGCCACGGCTGGGTTTGAACCAGCCACCCTCGGTATATGGGGCCAGTGCCCTACCCACTGTGCCACAGGTGCCATCCAACTGTGGGTGTAATTTCATGGGTGTGTTGTTCGTTTGTGGTTTTGTATACTTTTCTGTATCTGCCTTATACTAGTTAAGAAGTTTTTTTTTTTTTTTTTTAGACAGTCTTACTTTATCGCCCTTGGTAGAGTGCCATGGTGTCACACAGCTCACAGCAACCTCCAACTGCTGGGCTTAGGTGATTCTCTTGCCTCAGCCTCCCGAGTAGCTGGGACTACAGGCACCTGCCACAAATGCCCAACTAGTGTTTTTATTTGGGTTCTTTTTACAGTTCGCCGAGGCCGGGTTTGAACCCACCACCTTTGGTATATTGGGCTGGCGCCCTACTTGCTGAGCCACAGGTGCCACTCTATACCAGTAAGAAGTTTAAAACCCACTACACTGAGACATCATGTTTCATTGTCAAATCATTGTTTGGTAACTTG
This sequence comes from Arctocebus calabarensis, assembly GCA_963573935.1. Lineage (NCBI taxonomy): Eukaryota > Metazoa > Chordata > Mammalia > Primates > Lorisidae > Arctocebus > Arctocebus calabarensis. Next base: position 3,871 of record CAUYON010081207.1, read on the forward strand.
CTGTTGGCAAGGGAACCTTGCGATTGGGAGGTCTATTTAGAAGGATATATTAAGCTTTAACATGACAGTCACCTTTAGATGACTTATGCTACATATATTCTTGTCCATATACTAGATGATTATTTTTTTTTGAGACAGTGTCTCATTATGTTACCCTTGGTAGAGTGCTGTGACATCACAGCTTACAACAACCTCAAACTCGTGGCCTTAAGCAATTCTCTTGCCTCAGCTACCCAAGAAGCCGGGACTACAGGTACTGTCCACAACGCCTGGCTATTTTTTTTTTCCTTAAAAAAATTTTTTTTTCCAGAGTCTCACTATGTTGCCCTCAGTGGAGTGCGTTGGCCTCACAGCTAACAGCAACCTCAAACTCTTGGGCCCAAGTGATTCTCTTGCCTCAGAGACAGGACTATAGGTACCTGCCACAACGCCCAGCTATTTTTTTATTGCAGTTGTCATTGTTTAGTAGGCCTAGGCGGGATTCGAGCCTGCCATCCTCTGTGTATGTAGCTAGCTCCGTAACCACTGATCTATGGGCACTGAGCCATGAGCGATTATTTTGTTATATTGTCATTGTTTGGCAGGCCCGAGCTGGGTTCAAACCTGCCAGCTGCAGTATATGTGGCTAACACCCCAGCCACTGAGCTACAGGCTATACCATATTATTAATTGCAACATTAGTTGTAATGTCAAGATTGGAAACCACCGAAATTTCTGTCAGTTTTTAAATAATTGTAATTTATCCATATCATGAATTATTGTGCAGTTTTAAAATATGTGGAAACACTTTACATACTAATATAAAAAGACCTCTGTGTCAAAATGTGTTCTATAGATGCAAACAATAGATCAAATATGTTACATTATATGAAAAAGGGCAGAATATGTGTGTTTGCTTGAATGTACATAAAACATCTTCAGAAAGTTATTAAATAATGACAACATTCCTTTCCTGTGGGAAAGGGGACAGGGTGGATGGGGGATCGCTGCAGGGCGACTTTTCTCTGCATACTCTATTGTACTTCTGCATTTTGAACCATATATTCCTATTAATTTAGCAGTATTTGGGAATTTAATCATCACATTTCTTTTTCCCCTTAGACATGGCAAATATGTATGTCTTACTCCGTGCTGTGTCCACTGGTTTACCTCATATGATTCAGGAGCTGCAAAACCATATCCATGATGAGGGCCTTAGAGCAACCAGTAACCTTACTCAGGAAAATGTGAGTCATATTAGGGACTGGGAAATGTTTCTCTGAATCAGATTTGTTATGGAGTTTTTCTTTTGTCTTTACCATCTTTTCAAAGATAAAAGGAAAACGTCTTGCCATGCCAATAAATGGAATGTCTTGTTTTGAGACAGCGTCTCACTTTGGTCCTCAGTAGGTAGAGTGCTGTGGTGTCACCGCTTACAGCAACCTAAATGGAATGTCTTTATTTAAATGTTTTAAGCCTAGAATTTGTTGGGCTCATTTTTGGAATTACCACATGAAAATCATTAAATGAGATAAGGCTGCCTTTTGGCATCTTAATGTGTTCATTTTAGTAATTGCTAACTTCTCACAGGAAATATGTTTATTGTTTTTAGATAATTGTGTTTCTGTGTAATTGGCAGTGATACATAGTCAGTCATAGTGGCAGGGGTGCAATTTGCTTTCCTTATGTGTTTTACGAATTCTGTTGTCCATGAAGCAAATTTAGGTTAAAATAGTCTTTCATAAACATACACTTGCTGCCCCAAGTATCCAGGGGCACTCATGTCTCTACTACCTGTCTTTCTGCACAGTACTTTGCCAAGGAGGTCACTATTTACAAGAAGTTGCTTTTCCTAGTTGCCTTTCTTATTAAAGCGTGTTCCTATCATCAAATCTTGTGGTACCCACTTCCTTGTTGTCCCTAGTGATGGTTGATGAATAGGAGAGACATAATATGAAATGTTACAGGCTCCTTTGTAAGAAGAACTCTTTGCTCTTTATCTGCAACATAGTAGATCCCATTGGTCAAGAGCATTTATTAGGCTCGGCACCTCTGGCTCACAGGGCTAAGGTGCCAGCCACATACACCTAAGCTGGCGGGTTCGAATCCAGCCCTTGCCTGCCAAACAACAGTGTCAGCTGCAACCAAAAAATGGCCGGGCATTGTGGCAGGCGCCTGTAGTCTCAGCTACTTGGGAGGCGAAGGCAGGAGACTCGCTTGAGCCCAGGAATTGGAGGCTGCTGTGAGCTGTGATGCCATAGCACTCTATCCAAGGTGACATCTTGAGACTCTGTCTCAAAAAAAAAAAAAAAAAAAGGTTGCACTTTTCCTTCTTTTCAACCTCTTTTATATTTGCACAAATCACTGGCCATAAGGAATGAATAGTAGAGTTTCTCTTGAGCAAGATGAACAGGTAGCTGTCTAAGAGGATGAATGAGTTTTGAATTTTTGTGGTGCTGTTGCCTTTGCAGGAAAGACATCTGGTGAGATAATCTGTTGAGTGTTCCATTTAAAACTATATTTATTTTGATGAAAATTCTTTGTAATATTAGTTTGCCAGAATGGCTTTGTTGCATTATAGGAAGTGGGTTGGAGTAGAGATTATTGGGAGAATAACCAAAGGGGTCTTTTTAATTGCCATTATAAGTATTTAAAAAAGGAACTGTAGGAAGAGGAAACTTTTTGGTGTGTGGCACTAGATTTTAATTTAGAAAAGAAAATTGAGTAGTTTAATCACAACCTCATTTGGTCCCTTTTGTGATGCCTTTGCCTTCGGCAGACTGACACATCAAATAGGTTTCAAAGATCCCTTTTATGTTTGTAAAATATTATTTTACACTCAGCCTTTATACATTTGGTGAGCATAAAGGAACAAGATAGGACTTCCTTTCTGAAGTAATTTAGGCCAATGTCATGCCATGCTAGACCAGACCTTGGAGCTCTGGGCCAGACTGACAAAGCTGGGCACTAGCTGTAAATGTGCGTGAAATTAGACAAAGCTATGAAAGTGGACTTCTGGTTTTCTAGGTTTTGATACCTGGTATAAGGTATTTCGGTAGGTCATATGATTTTTTTTCTAGGACATGAAACTTAGAACCATAGAGATTGGCACACTTTGGTCCCAGGCAGTAGAAAACGCCCCTGGAAGTCGTTTGTGGGTCGTGTGCCGCTGAGGACTGGCAACTAGCAAGTGTGTTCCAGTGGATGCAGCGGAACCAGAGAAGTCCACTCATTTCGAAGTTTAAAGAGCAAATGCAATATAAACTTGAGCTTTTGAAGAAGGACATGGAAAGTTTAGAAATTAAAAAGAAAGCCAGGGAACTCTAAAATCATCATTAGCTACCCAAGACCATGATGTGGGAGCCCAGGGGAGGACGGAGGAAGCCTTCCACAACTGAGCAGTAAAGAAAAGAGATTTGACCAATGAGGGCAACAAAACATCTTTCAAACTCTGTAACAGTCCTCTGATTGAGGCTAAGGGGAAAGCCTAAAAAAGGTGGGCAGATGGGAAGTATTAACAAGAACATAGGTCATAAAAGAATTTAAGAGCAGTGTGCACAGTTTCTTTTATAATACTGATAAATATGTGGTAAAATTGTAAAGCGATACAAAAGAACAACAGCATTTTAGCACAGGGAGGGAAAGAGGGCGGTGAGAAGGAGCACAATGGTCTGAGTATTCATTGTTGCAGTTCTGGATCTTGAAGCTGTTTCGGTGCACAGATACTGTTTCACTGTTACTCACTGAAGTGTACATATACATTGTGGACACCTTTTTGTTTGTATGAAATATTTCAGCATATTTAAGAAAACTGAGACAGTGATAAAATACACAGGAGCCCAACTAAAGCTTTAAAACAATACCATGAATACACTCAAATGTTTCAAAATAATCGTAATAACTTGCAAATCTTTTTTTTTTTTTTGAGGCAGAGCCTCAAGCTATCATCCTGGATAGAGTGCTGTGGCATCACAACTCACAGCAACCTCCAATTCCTGGGCTCAAGCGAGTCTCCTGCCTCCGCCTCCCAAGTAGCTGTGACCACAGGTGCCCGCCACAACGCCCGGCCATTTTTTGGTTGCAGCCGTCGTTGTTGTTTGGCGGGCCCAGGCTGGATTCGAACCCGCCAGCTCAGGTGTACGTGGCTGGCGCCTTAGCCCATTGAGCCACAGGCGCCAAGCCATAACTTGCAAATCTTGACTGGTTCAGGTCAATCGGGCATTATCGAGGCACTTTCAAATGTAAATAACTCATGTGATGTACAGGTGTGAGCAGCAGGTTATTTCCCCTTTTGTGCAGCAGGGGAGGCTGAGACACAGCCAGGACCAGGGTGCAAATCCAGGTAGTTTGGCTCCACAGCCCTTGTTCTTGGCCACTTTGCCTTGCTATGCGTATAGTATTCATAGAAAGAGACTAAATAAAATTTTGCATCGATTCATACATAGAAAGGATCAAATTGTATTTTGAATTAGAGACGTTGGAACCTAATTATGAAACAGAATCAGTGACAGCATCAATTTTGGAGCTGTTGACCAAAACCTATCATTAACTGGCAACAATACTGAAAATTTAGCCTGTTGCCAACATGATCTCTTTCCATAAGAAACCCAAAGAATTAGAATTTGTGAGTCCTGGCCATCTGAGGCCAGCCAGCAAACTCCATTAAAGAAGAAAATCACTGAATGCAAAGGGGGAGAAGTTGGTCAAGTTACAGACTTTCAGTTATAAGATGAATGTATTCTTGGGATATAATGTACGGCAGGGTGACTATCAGGAGTAATACCGTATTATTTACTTGAATTTAATAAGAGCAGATTTTAAGCATCCTTACCCCTCTTAGACACACACACAAAATAATTCAGGCGGTGATGGATGTGTTCATTAATTTGATTGTGATAATCCTTATAAAAATATATACATGTATCACATCATCACATTGTATACCTTGAGCAATATATGTAATTTTTATTTGTCAGTTATTTTAAAATAAAAGATACTGTTAATAGAAGAAATGAAAAAGAAAAAAATGCAAAAGAGCCACACTTTGAGGAGTGGGGAGTATGGTTTCTGTGTGAAAGTAACCGACTGACCTAAGTGCCACATTTTTGAGAGAATATTTACGTTTCTTGATGAAGAGAAGCCACGGCAACAACTTAACTTAGATTATTTAAATCCCTTTGAAAATATTCTGTACCAAAACTACTTTTTAAAAAAATTGAATTTTCATGTGATTAAAAGTGAAGAAAAAGTAGTGGTGCCTGTGACTCAAAGGAGTAGGGCACCACGCCCCTGCCAAAAACTGCAAAAAAAAAAAAAAGTGAAGAAAAAGTAATATGTTGAAAGTAGATAGAAAATGAACCCTCAGAAAACAAAAGCAAAGAGTAAATAGATACATTTCTAAATAGGATAGATAATCATTTGAATCTTCTAGGATTAAGTATTGGCTTGGGATCTGTTTAGTTAACATTCATAAATCATTGTTTTGCAAACTTCGTTGTAGTATAAGAATTTCCTAGGGAGCTTGTTAAAAATGAAAATTCTTGGATCCTACTCCAGAGATTCTGACTCAGTAGGTCTGGAGTGGGCCCAGCAATTGGTAATTTTAACAACAGCTCTAAATGATTGTGCCTTGGGTGGTTCACAGACCACTCTCAAAAGGGAAAAAAAATTATGCTAAACATGATATGATTCTAGAAGACAGAGTTGAGAGAGGCATGCTTACAGCTAACTTCATCTCCTCTGAAGATTAGGGTACCAAAAACATAAGGATAAATCACAGGATATTTTAAAGACTGAGTAGCTTTAACATGGGCAAGTGTATAAGAGGAAAATAATCCACCCTTGATTTAGCTCTATACTTAGGACACAGGAAAAGCAGCTATTTTATTTTGGCAGTTCTTCCAACATGTGATTTAACTCAGACATATTCATAGAGAATAAAAGCCCCACATTAGTAAGGTAGGTGTATCAGTCAGCTATTACCAAGGAACATACTGCTCCTAAATTCAGTGGCTTTAAACAAAAATAATTCACTTGTTCTTGCTCTCATATCTGGACCTGCCCATCCAGGTTGAAACTGGCTGGGCCCAGCTCCAAGTTGAAGGTTGGATTCACATCTGTTCTACAGGTTAATTTTTTGTCGACCACATACTAGCTGGGGGCATGTGCTTTCCACGGTGACGGCAGGACTTTGGGAAGGCCAGCCTGCTAAGCACGCACATGTTAAACCTCAGCTTCCATCTTGTCCGCTGCATCCCAGTGGCTAAAGCAAGTCACTTGGCCAACCAAAGCCAAGGGTCAAGGTCAGAGAAGGAGGCCCACCCACAGTGGCAGGGAGGAGGGGAGTAGATGTTTTCTGAATAATAATCTAGCACAACACAGTAAAATAGAGATATTTTTCTCTAGTGAATGTCGGGGAAAAGCTCATGCTTGAGATCTTGAATTCCATGGGTTTAAGGTCAATTTAGAGAGAAAAACTTTTACCTAAGGTAAAAGTAGGCTGGGAAAAATGTGACAGTAGATACACAGAGTACTAGGACCGTCAGGACGGTTGAACTGAGTAAGGTTTGTAGGATGGGGAGACGGGGGATTCAACCTCAGAAACAGATAGTTGATCTGATCCAAAGTGGAATTTGTGCATGCGTGTTCATTCTAATGTTACATTTCTCTATTTTAGTGTTTATTACATCTAAAAAAAAAATCTCAACATATATTCACTTTAGTTTTTTTTTCTAATGAGCTCTTGACAGAATGACTTGGAAAAACTTCTAAATTTTTGGACGTAAAGGAAACACAGTGGAAGAAAACAAGCCCTGTAGTACAACATCTGAGAATGCAATGATTGTATTAAACATTTTCTAAAAAATAAACAGTACAGAATCATTTGATAATCAGCATAATTATTTTAGGATTAAAAATTATTCAGTCTCATAAACAAACTCTGACAAATGATCACAATTAATGCAAATAAGTAGGATGCAGGATGATGTTCTGATTCTTTCAATTGTAACTGTAAATGTGGCACAATTATAGGAAGAGTTTGCAAATGAGCTCCCAAACTTAGATACCAATTATGATTATTCATTTATTTAGAGCGAAAGATGATCAGTTTCCTAGATTTTACCCTGTGAGGTAATAAATATTCATTTGGACAGTATTATATAAACCTACATAGCTATGCAAATAGTTTAGTAGAAAGTTAAAGATTAGAGCACTATTTGTCTCTGTGGTTCTTTCTAGGAAAAGGCTGAAGAATTTAATGACAGATACATTCTGTTAAAGCAGAACTCATTAATTTCTAACAGTAATTTCAATGCCAGAGGAACGGAGGGTGTTTTAATAGTTTTTTCCTACATACCATCCATGTCAGCACAACAGCAGAATCATTCTTTGGAGAGTTTTCTAAACTCGTACCCTTTCTCAGAATGTACTACCTCCAACATTGTTAGAGAGATGATTTAATGATAACATTAAAACTTATATATACCCCAGTAATCAGAGGACTTACGATAGGGTTTATAGAGTACCACATTTTCTATAATGCTTAGTCATCAATTTAAGAAAAGATTAGGTGCCCAAATATTCTTCATAAGGTGGTTGTTTGAAACTTAATAATGAACTATAGAAATGATCCCTGAAAGTATAGTATATTGTTTGAAACTTAAAACCTCTGCTGCATAATGAAAGGGTACATGTCAGATCTATTAGTATAGATTATAAAT
>CAUYON010081208.1:0-17826 GCA_963573935.1 Arctocebus calabarensis
AAAAGAATAGAAATCTGAAAGAAGAATGGGAGCAAAAGGGACAGTCGGAATAAGACTGAGAGAACATGCAACTAATGATTCAAGGACTCTGGAGAAGGAAGAAAAAAATAGGGATTACTGCAAAGAATAGAAGGAATGGAACAGAACATATTCTATTTCAGACACTGCCACTGGATTACATGTTACATTTTTATCTATAAAATAAGATTTTTTGATCTGCAACCTTCATGACAGAGAAGACGTATAAAGAAACGGGTACATTTAGATGCAGAACATAAATCTTTTCACATAATAAACGAGAAAATCTCATGAAGGTTATGTTGAACAGTTGGATGAAAATATTTCAGATTGTATATGAAACCTGCACACTGTACCCCATGATTGCACTAATGTACACAACTATGATTTAATAAATAAAACAAAAATTAAAAAAGTAAAAAAAAGAAATGGGTACAGTTCTCACCCTTCATTGCAAATGATTCTACTTCAAAGTCACTGTCACCTTCAGGGTAGTTGCTCTCTCCAGTAGTCTCTAACCTTGTCCAGGTTTATGGAAGGGGGCAGGAGAGATGGGTGGCAAAGGTAGCTTTACATTATCTGTCAGCCTTGAACCACTTCCAGTCAAAATGAAGAGTCTGGCAAACATAGCCTAATGTTACAGAAGTTTAAAGACAGTGCTCAGATGGTTATAATTTGGGTTGCATATAAATATGTTTATCCTGATTTTGCACAGAATTATTCTTTCTGTATAAAGATCTTCACAACGTGCTCTCGGATCTGCTTGGTCCTGACTCCATAGATGACAGGGTTAAGGGCAGGTGGGACGACCACATATAAATTAGCCAAAAGAATATGGATGTATTGGGGAATGTTTCGGCCAAAACGGTGAGTCATAAAAGAAAAAAATGCTGGTGTATAAAAGCACAGCATGACACAGACATGGGAACCACAGGTATTGAAAGCTTTTAGTCGAGCATCTTGAGAAGGAAGACGAAAAACAGCTCGGAGGATAAGCACGTAAGAAGTGGCAATCAGGATCACATCCACAATAATATTAGAAATTACCAGGAGCCCATAGATTATGTTGACCTTGATGGGTGCACAGGCCAACCGGGCAAGACCCATGTGCTCACAGTACGTGTGAGGGATGATATTATGCCCACAGAAAGGCAGCCGCAGAATGAGAAAGACAAATGGGGTTACAAGGATTAAATTTCTTCCCACAACAACAGAAGCTAGGATACTGATGGTTTTATTGGTAAGGATCATGGTATATTGGAGAGGATTGCAGATGGCAACAAAGCGATCATAAGCCATGGCCACCAATAGAACAGTCTCCATGCCCGTAAACATGTGAATGAAGAACATCTGAACAAGACACTCCCCAAAGCTGATCTCTCTGAGTCTGAACCAGAAGATGCCTAGCATTTTGGGGATAGTGGATGTGGACAGACCCAGATCAATCATAGACAACATAGCCAGGAAGTAGAACATGGGCTGGTGGAGACTATGTTCAGCCTTGATTACATACAGAATGGTGACATTCCCCACCAGGGCAATCAGGTACACAATACAGAATGGGAAAGCAATCCAGATATGTAAAGTTTCCAGTCCTGGTATTCCTAGCAAGAGAAAGAAAGCGGGGTGGAACTGGGTATGATTGCTTGAAGACATTCTCCCAGCAAGTGACATTGAAAGTAGGATCTCACTTTCTTAAAGATCTTCTCTTTTTGAGGCTCTGGAGAGATGGAAAGATTCTAATCAGTGTACTGGAGGTGATATTTGTAACTTTATAAACATTAAAAATTCCCTTCTTTCTAAAGGATAATTGAGGAAGTCTCTTGATATAGGATATTGTTCTGAGATCCATCATAGGCAATACAGTCCCTGGCTTTATTTTTTTCTAATTTATGTAGTTTTTGAAAAAACTCGAAATATTTCACAAAGCAATGCATATGTTCATTACGGCATTCCCTTCCTTTACTTTTCTAAGTAGCCCTTGTTTCTTTGGGGGTATTACCATACCCTAGGTTCTTCAATGTAAAGTCTTGGGATCTCCAGTTTCCTGAGTCTCTGGAAGTATACAAGCTCAAAACGATTTTTATGATAATAGAAAATATTAGCCATTTTCATTCCCAGCCTCTCATAAGTACACAATGGAGTTTATACAGATTACATGAGGTGTTATCACAGTAGATTAAATGCATTTGTAAATGATGTAAATATGAGATTTCAGCTCTATTATCTTAAACCAGAAATTAAAGAGAATTTTAAAATAAAATAACATTCTTATAAGTAATTTAAAAAATATAGTTACTTTAATCAACAATATCTATATTTTACACAATGAGTTTCTTAATATTATAAAATTATTATATATTAATGCTTTAATAGTTAATATTATAAATATTTTGGCATTAATTCACAGACACCCAAACTCTCTGAGTATTTTAATAAATTTTAGAAGTGATAAAAGTTTCCTAGTATAAGTGAGAATTACTATCCTCTAAATTTTCAAGATATTTTTTCTTTTTCCTTTCTCTCTCTTTTTTTTTTTTTTTGAGAAAAGTCTCTCACTCTGTAACCTTGAGTAGAGTGGCATCATCATAGTTCATAGCAACCTCAAACTCTTGGGCTTAAGTTTAGAGATGGGATCTCACTCTTGCTCATGCTAGTTTCAAACTCCTTAGCTCAGGTGATCTGCCTACCTTAGCCTCCCAGAGTGCTGGGATTATAACCATGAGCCACCACACCCAGCCTATTTTCTGTATTTTGTTATGATATAAATATAGGGATTTGTCCCATGGATCTTATACAATGACATCATATAAGGATGGTTAATCACATGGCCTTTCTTAGAATGTTTCTTGACTCAGCTAACCTAACCAGTGTATTTCTACTATTGGTCATTGCTATTTTTGATGCTTCTGTATCCTCATGAAGCATCTTAGTTCCCAATTCCATTTTTTCAAGATTTTCTTTATTCTGAAATTCTTTGATATTCTTCCAATAAAATACTTTGTGCTCATCTTTGAAATTATGTCTCTCTTCCTTTCAATCTATCACATCAATGATTAACATAAAAATATTCATATGTTCTATAATTGTGCATAGCTTCAGATATAAACAGATCAGATGTCTAGCAAATTTTAATCACACTGAAATCAAAATGCAAGAGAACCATAACTGATCACTGAAAATAATACAATTACTTTATTTTATCTATATGTGTCCCTAAAGATACTGTGCCACTCTATAACAACTAATATAACCTGAAATGTATAATATCCATGTGTGTTTGGGTCTTATCTGTACTAAAAGACTAGCTGCAACCAGAAGCAAAGACTCAGTGTCAATCATTTTAATATCCTCAACACTGCCACATGAGCGTTGGTTCCAAGTTGTTTAGCATTTAATTGAATCAGGGCTTGGAGGATTGTATTAGGTGTGTAAGAGTGCGTGTGTGGGGGGGGGCACTGTTGGAGAAAGGAGTAGAGAGGAAAGTCTGCTTTATTTTGTATGTGTTTGCTTAGATCATTTGTTCTGTAACTTTGCCAGGTGGTTATTGCACAGTACAAATAGACAGGTAAAGTGGTTATTAACCCCCTGTTCTGTACGATAAGAAAAAGAACATTTCATATTTTCAGAGAAGCTGGAGAGAAAATTGAAAGAAGAGCACAGAGTTTGCCAGTGTTGTGGGGAAGAAGTCAGGCTGAAAACTCAGAGGCCAGTGATTTTTGTAACTTTACTTGAAAAGAGTCTGAGAAAATAGCTAGGATGATGAGTCTTCAGATTTTCGATCCAAAGTCAGCTCAGTCTTGAGAGAAGCTGTTTCTCAACATGATACTTTGGTGTCTGAGAGAAATGTTCCCATGTAGGTAGGTGGTAGAGGGGATTGTGCTAGTATAGTTTAAGCCATCAGGACATCCACATCCTGACAATTTTGTCCTGAATTCTTGCCTTCTTTGTGCTGTAGCTGTGTGCCAAAAATAGTAGCAGACAGTGTATAGCCAACAATCTCAAGATGATTTCTTGAGGGAAAGGTATTAAATTGATCCTTTCTAGATATTCACATCAACAAAGACCATTTCCCAAGAGTTCATTTCAAAAAATAAACATAATAATCATCTCTCCCTTACTGTGCCTACCAATGCTCAGATTTTGTACTTGTATATATGTATTTTTTTACTTTGCTACACAGTTTTTTTCAGATGACAAGTAGAATATCATAATTGATGTTTATGGACTTTATAACCATTCAGACATAGCTTGAAATCATGCTAAGCCATTTATTAGATTGAGACTCCTGAGCAAATTCCTTAACTATGGCAGGTCATATTTTTTCTCCTGTAAAAGGAAGATGACAAATGTTAGCTAATATGTTTTATTTAAGGATAAATAAGACCAATGCATGTATAGGCGCTAGTACACAGGGGATTCTCAATAAATGGTAGATATTTATTTTATTAATGCTTCATAGAATTTAATTTTTCTTTTAGTCCCTGAGAGCTAAAATAATTTTCATTTTAGCATAAATAAGTTACTTTGTTATAACAAGCTCATTATTTATAATTAAGTCATAGTGATTAGATGAAAGAGAGATGGCTCTGAAGAGATCAAAGTGAAGGAGTAACACAGGGTAGACATTTATACTTAATTGATAGATTTTTAGGCATATAAGCATAACACAATACTGTTCAATTGTAAAGGAAACAATTTTCTCCCCCTCATTCCTACAGCTTTCCCAAGGCTGGTAGGACCAAAGCAGTTGCTGAGAGTGGATAATTACCTTCATCTGAGTTCTTTCATAATTGTGCCATCCAGGAGGAGGCCAGAAGAACAAGTTGAGCAGGGGTATTGTGCTTATAGTAAAAATGGCTTGGATATGGCTCCACAAAGTATTAGAAACACATGGAACCAAGTTAGAAATGGCAACATCTACGTTCACCTGGACATTGATGGAGAGAGAGAATAAAATTGTATATAGATAATACCTGTATAATTTTATCTGGATATTGACATGTCACAACTCCTCCCACCTCCAGCACACACACATACACACATGACTGTGGTCTGCAATAACACCTTTCTGTTTAAGATGAGCCACACAAGCTTAGTCACTGAGCCTGGTTCTCTCTCAAAACATCAATTTGATAGCCAGAATAATCTTCACTCTTATTGACAATAGGTGTGGCCATGCTGCTGTGAGCCTTTTTGTGGCACTCTGTCTTTAAACAGTATGCTATATAACTCTTTGTGACTCTTTGTGTGTGTGTGTGTTTGTGTGTGTGTGTGAGAGAGAGAGAGAGAAAGAGAGAGAGAGAGAGATTGAGCAATGGAGCACATACCAGAGAAGAGAGAGAGAGAAATTCTGTATAGGGAGCACATACCAGAGAGAGAGAGAGAGAAATTCTGGTATTTCACTGTCCTTACCTGTGGCTGTCTATTCTAATCCCACATGTTCTGTTGTGTTACTCTGTGAAAAAATAGTGCTTGAGATAATTCCTCAGCAAAGCATAAGCTTTTGACCCCTTATGTCTTCATTTACTCTCTTCTCTGTAGCAGCTCATCTTCTCTAGGTGTTCTTAATTTTCTAATTTTTCCTCTCCACCCTTACTTGAGGGAGATTGCAGCAGGAGCCCATCTTAAAAAAAAATGATTGAGTTCCCTTTCAATCCTCTGAATCCCAAGGCTACCGGTCATGTGGAAAAAAACTTTTTACTGAGTGAGAGCATCCCTATGTCTAGGGATGTCCCAGAATCCCTGAGCTGAGTCTTCAGAGTCTTCTTACTATGTCTGTAGAGAAACTCCATTCTACATATAACTCCTTAGTTCAGGGATGAGACGTGGCATGAAATGATGGGAAGGGAAATACCCTGACAAGAGAGGAATCTGTTTGAGGAATAATATCGATTCAGTTTTCCTCAAGAGTTATTAAAGCACTCACTTTATATTATTAAGTTTTCAAAGCATAATTTCTTAGAAGCTTGTTCTTAGGAACTCTTCTGTTTGTAAAATACACCCTATAATTGTGTAAATCTTGATTCATTTGGCCATTGTTACAACCAGAGCTTCAAAAGATGAATAAGACCCTGAAATAGACAAATTAGACTCTATGGCAACCACTCTTTTTATTGGCAGCATGCATACTTGAAGATAATGGCATCAACTTCCTTTCAGCCCAGCAAGATTCTCCTTCCCAGTCTCCAACTAAAGGTGAACAGAAAAAATGTTTGGAGAAGGGCTCTTGCAAGTCTTTCAAATCTTTTGACAGAAGGTGAAGAATATCCCCATGTTTTCCTGAGAAAACTTATATTTTATTGCACCTTCCACCCACAGAGCAAGCGTTATTTCCTGACAGTCTCCTTTCCTGGATGATGATGGAATAGACCAAATGATACTCACCAGGACATGCTGTAGGTCCTGGTTTTCCTGACTATCATTGGAAACAGGCTGATGGACAATTAAATGCATTAGACAACTAATTGGTATTTTTTGTCTTCTGACTGTTTTGGATTGTGAGCACAGAAAAGGAAATGTCGTAGGGGTCCAAAGTGTTAACTGGGCTTGCTGGGATCTTTTTGCTTACTTCCTCACAAGCAGGAGTTCCCGCCTGGTTCCCAGATGATCCTAATTGTGGGGGTGAACTGATAAAGGACTGGTGTTTTCTTCCATTTTCCATGAAGCCATCACAAGTTTCTGTGCTCACTAGGATTTCTTTTACTTCTCTGATGCTTTCCACTGCTCTCCCTCAGTTATTTTTATTAAAATGTAGTTTTTTATTTATTGTTTGAGGGAGCTGAGTGCCAAGAGCTTCTATTTGTCCATCTTGCTTGCATTGTCAAGCTTCATCCCTCAATGGAAGGATATTCAATATCACATCGAAGGGGCAGTGATAACAGAATTATTTATTTCTCAGTCTCCAATTGATACACACTTGCTATTCATTTGACCCTGCCCCATTTATCAATAAGTCTTCTCATTCTTCAGTGTTCTATAGTGCTGTTTATCATAAATTATACATTTTTGCCTGTCCTTTTCTGTTTCTGGACTACATCATACTGTTGATTTGTCTACTTTTCTAAATATATTTCATAATTTTAATTAGTGTAGCAATATAATGAATTGGGAGATGTGATAATATAAATTCCAAAGTTGTATTCTTCAAGATTTGCCAGTTACTTTTAAAATATAATGGTTTGAAAACAAAAACAAACTTACACATAAGCAAGCAAATTCAAAGAAATATTTATTGCATTGAATACATAGCTCAATGATAGTAGAATATTGTTTTTTAAAAAATTATTAAGTAGTCCAGGTCAGGTACCTGGCATATCTTTTCATGCATTTGAATATTTAAAAATTACTTTCACTATTTTTATACTTTTATTATAGAAGTCTTGCATGTCCTTTGCTTGATTTAGCCTAAAGTGATGTTTGGTGATGCTATTTAAAAATACATAATTTTCAAAATTTTATTTTTTGTTTATTATCAGCATTGAGAAATGTAACTTATTTTATATATTTTTTCTGTAACAAATATCTTTGATAATTTATTTTGCTAATTCTTACAGTTTTCCATTGATATTTTATATTTTATGTATATATAATCATGCAATATGTGAATAATAACAGTTTTTTTCTCTTCTAACTTATTGCGTTTTTTTAGTTTTTAATTGTTTTCTTATCTTATGCATGACATAGATCCTCTAATTCTAATGATGAGTAGAAATGATGGTAATGGCATCTTCTTATTTCTGATTTTAAGAGAAATATTTAAACATATTGCAGTATTATGCATGCCCTTCCAATCCTTCAGGTCTGCATATCTTTTATCAGATTAAGAGAGACACTTTCATGCTTTGCTTACAGATTCTAAAACTTATTAATAGACATCATATTTTAACAATTATTTTCTCTAACTATCCAGATGCTCACATTACTTTTCATTCTGTTATTTTGACATTATAATGTTAATAGATTTCTAAATATTAAATCAATCATGCATTTTTATAATCACTCTAACTTTAATTTTATATATTATTCTTTTTATATGCCACTATGTTAATTTTATAATATATTCTTTAGGAATACTGCATTACCCATCTATTTTTCTGTTTATTATAATATTATTCTGTTTTCCTCAGTTTCTATCTTGATTTATATTGCTTTTTTTTTGAGCAATCTCACTTTGTATTTCTGTTTTAGCAAGTCTATTGGTAACAACTCATCTCAATTTTTGTATATTTGCAATGTATTTTAATGCTTTAATTTAAGAAGATATTTTTGATGGATACAAAAATCTATGATGGCAGTTTATTTCTTCCACTATGTTTTACAAAACCATTTCACTGTCTTCTCAATTCAATAGTTTCTTTGATATTTCTCTTGTTAACCTTATTATTGATACTTTCAAGATAATTTCTTCTATCTGATTGCTTTAAAGATTTTCTATTTATTTCTGTTTCCCAGTGGTTTTATTTAGTACTTTGGCATGCCTGTATAATCTTTGTTTTATAGTCCTGGATAAAATTTTTGGATTTGGGGGTTGATTTCTTTCTTATAATTTTTTCCTTTTTATATTGCTTGTGACCCATATTTTAACTCCTCTCTTTATGCAATTCAATGATATATCTGTATAACTTTTAACTGTTTTCCAAATATTCTATTTTCATTTTTATATTTTCCATTAATTTGTTTCTCCGTGTTTCATTGTGGATATTATTTTATGATTAATCTTTCAGTCACAGGTATAATCGAATACTTTTTAAAATTAATGTAATTTTTAAAACTACAATTTTCAACTAGTTATTCTTACTTTTCAGTTCAAGCATAAAATTCTCCATCTTTTCCTTCAATTTATTATATATAATAATCATAGTTGTTTATAATCCCATTACCTGATTCTCTGTTAAATATTTTCATCTTGTCTCTTTTTATTTGCTTATTTCTTTTGGTAATTATTATCCATTCATACTCAAAAAAATTGAATGCTGGGGATTTTGAAGAAAAACTTGTCAGAATACTTTAAGACTACCAATAATGTTACACACCATACAGTTTAACTTTGGTTCTAGCAGGCAGTTGGAGTAATGGCACATCATCTCATTCAGATTAAGAATTGAGATAATTATGAATTGGGCTGCAATAAATAATCTGGTACAGATATCTTTGTTATAATGTGATTTTTGGTCCTCTGGGTATATACCAAGTAAAGGAATTATAGGGTCAAATGGCAAGTCTATTTTTAGATCATATTTACATGGATGGAGCTGGAACACATTCTCCTTAGCAAAGTATCTCAAGAATGAAAGAAAAAGTATCCAATGTATACAGCCCTAATATGAAGCAAATTGATATCTTTCAAGTGAAGGCTATAACCCAATTATTGCACAAGAAGACGGGGAAAGGGGAGAGGGAGGGAAGGGGAGAGAGAAGGTGGGGGGAGAGAAGATAAAGGGTGAGATCACACTCGAGGTGTATCTTTGAAGGGTCAGGAGAAAACTACTAAATGCAGAACACAAATGTTTTTGAGAAATGAGAAAATCTCACAAATATTATGTCTAACAGGCAGATGAAAATATCTCAGATTGTATATGAAGCCCGCACACTGTACTCCATGATTGAACAAATGTACACAGCTATGATTCAATTCAATTAAAAAAAATTAAATAAAATAAAAAAATTTTTTCAGTCCCTTTTATTCTTTCTTTCTTTTTTATTTCTCTTCTTTTACTCTTTTTGGTAGAATTTTTTCTACTTTTCTCATCTTTCCCACATACATTTCTCATGAAACAGCTAAGATATCCCTTTTTTCTTCTTTATCCTATATAATTGTATTTTCAATTTTCTTTATATTTATTATTTTTCCTATTCTCTGGGGTTTGGAGAGTGACAGCATTGCTGTGGCTGGCTCAGATCACAGCATTGGTCTGGCTCAAGGAGGCAACAAACTCATGGTCTAGGGTGTCTGTCCAGCTTGGTCTTGGAAAGAAGGTATTGGTAGGTCTCTACTGCAACATACTGATTTCTTTTTATATTTGGCAGAGGTGATGTCTTTCCTTTGCCCAGGCTGGTAAAGAGCTCCTGACTTCAAGGAACCCACCCAGCTCAACTGCCCAAACTACTAGAGCTGCAAGTATGGTCATCGCAACTTCCCAAACACTGGCATTTCTCCTGACAATTTCTTTTTTTCTTACTGTCCTTTTTATCTCCTTTTCTTCAATTCTTTCCTTCCACTCTCTTTCTTTTTATTTCTTCATCTTTATCTTTTTATTTTCTCTCTCCTCTCTTGTGCTTTACCCTTATTTTCTGTTTGGCCTTATACCAAAAGACCATTTTGACACCTAAGCTCTGAGACAAGGTAATTTAAAGTGAAGGAGCTAGTGAGATGGAAAAAGTAGGGGAAGGACGTGAACAAGAAGAAAACACAAATGAGGAGTAACCAACAGAAAAATTCAAGCAACATGAGAAACCAGAGCAGAAAAACTTGATAAATGGATCATGAATTACCTACCATAGAGGATTCCACCTATATAGAATTAATGGAAATAACAGAAAGATAATTTAAAACATGGATGGCAAAAACAATACAAGGAATTGACTAGAAAGTGGAAAAACAAAACAAAATAAAAGAAAAAATATGATGAATATAGAAGAGACATAGTGTAACTTAAGGATCTAAAGGAGTCAATCTGGGAACTTAAGATACAGTAGAAAGTATCAATAACAAATTAAACCATGGAGAAGAACGAATCTTAGAGCTAGAGGATAAAGCTCTTGAGCTAACTAAGAGAGTTAAAGACACACATGCACAAAAAGAGTGAGAAGCAGAACATTTGCTCAGAGAATTATGGGACTTCATGAAGTATCCAAACACATGAATTATAGGGATACCATAAGGGGAAGAAAAATTTTTCAAAGGAATGGAAGCCCTACTGGAGGATATCAGAAATGAAAACTTCCCAAGGATCACTAAAAATTCTGAAACACTCCTTTTAGAAGAATAGAAAACTCCAGGTTATATCAACACAAATAGAGCATCTCCAAGACACTATGCCATGAACTTTTCCAAACTCCAGAATGAAAGAAGAAATTCTGCAAGCAGCCACAAATAAGTGCCAATTGACCTATAGGGACAGATCCTTAAGGGTGACAGAGAACTTTTCAGATGAAACTTTCCAAGCCAGAAAAGACTGGTCACCTACCTTTAACCTTCTTAAACAAAATATTTTTCAGCTCAGACTTATGCATCTTGCTAAAGTAAGCTTCAATATCAATAGAAAATCAAGTCTTTTAGTCCTATGTAAACAATGAGGAAATTTGCCATAACAAGACCAGATCTATAGGAAATGCTTAGCTGTAATCTCCACACTGAACATTATGATGAACCATCAGCAAAGTAAACACACATAAACTAAAGGACAAAATGTACCTTCCCCCAAAGCACAAAAGGATAAAACTAAGGAATGACCCTTCACAAAATAAGATCAATAGAACTTCCCCACAATTATCAATTCTCTCAACAAATGTTAATGATGTGAATTCTCCAAAGATGAACAGGCTGCTAATTGGATAAAAAAAGCACAAGCCATTCATATATATTCTCCAGGAAACATGCCTAACCTTGAAAGGAAAAAAACAACACTCAAGGTAAAGAGTCGGAAAACAATATTTTAGGCAAATAGAAATCAGAAGACAGGAGAGGTTGCAATCTTATTTTCAAATACAAGTGGATTTAAAGAAACCAAAATTAGAAAAGAAAAAGATGGTCACTTTATTCTGATTAATGTAACAATACAACAAGAGGACATTTCAATTCTAAATACATGTGGACCTAAATTAAGCTCTCAGATTTATGCAATAGATTTTGATCTGTTTGAGCAATAAGATATAACACCGTAACAACTGAGGACTTTCATAACTCTCTAGCAGAACTGGAAAGATCACCTAAACAAAAATTAAACAAAGATACAAAAGACTTAAAAATGACCCTAGAACAAATGAGCTTAATAGACATATACAAAACACACCATCCTAAAGTTAAAGACTATATTTTTTTCTCATCAGCCCATGGAACATACTCCAAAATAGATCATATCTTAGGTCACACATCAAACTTAAATAAAATTTTTAAAAAATGAAATTATATCTTATATCTTCTCAGACAATAAGGCAATAAATGTCAAACTCAATTCCAACAAAAATTTCCATCCCCACATAAAAGCATGGAAATTAATCAACTTATGCTGAATAAAAATTGGGTGAAGGAAGAGCTTAAAGAGGAAATTATGAAATTCCTCAAATAAAACAACAATAAACCTACAAGTTACCAAAACCTGTGGGATACTTCTACAAAAGCAATCCTAAGAGAGAAATTTATTACCTTAGATGCCTACAACTAAAAATCAGAAAGAGCACATCAACAATCTAATGAATCATCTTAAGGGAATAAAAAAAGAAAGAGAAATCCAATCCCAAACCCAGAAGAAGGAAAGATGTAACTGAAATTAAATCAGAAGTAAATGAAATTAAAAACAAAAGAACCATTCAGAAAATCAATGAAACAAAAGGTTCTTGAAATGATAAATAAAATCTTTGTCCATATTAACTAGAAACAGAAAAGTAAAATTGCTAATAACTTCAATCAGAAACAAAAAAAGGGGCAAATTACAACAGATACCATAGAGATACAAGAGATTATCTCTGACTACTACAAGAAATTCTATGCCCAGAAATTTGATAATGTGGAGGAAACCTGGAACCACACTATATCCCTCCACTTAACCAGAAAGAAATATATCTTTTGAACAGATGAATATCAAGTACTCAGATTAAAGAAACGATAACAACTCTCAACAACAACAAAAAAGCTGCAGACCAGATGGCTTCACACCAGAATTCTATCAATCCTTGAAAGAGGAGTTTATTCCTATCCTCCAGAATGTATTTCAAAACATTGAGAATGAAAGAATCTTTCCTAAAATGTTTTATGAAGCAAACATCACCCTGAATACCAAAACCAGAAAAAGACTCAAATAAAAAGGAGAACTACAGACCAATTTCAACAATAAATATTGATGCAAAAATACTCAATAAAATCCTAGCCAATTAATTACAGTTACATATTTAAAATATTATACATCATGATAAAATAGGCTTCACCCCCCAGGGATGCAAGGCTGATTTAACATACACAAATCCATAAATGTAATACACCACATCAATAGAAGCAAACACAAAGAACATATGTTCCTCTCAATTAGAAGCATAAAAAGAATTTGATAAAATTCAGCATCCTTTTCTAACACTTAGGAATATAGAAATAGGTGGTATATTTCTTGCTTTTCCACTTAGAATGGAACCAAGCAAGGATGTCCTCTATTACTACTATTCAACATAGTGCTACAAGTTCTAGCCAATGAAATCAGGCAAGAGAAGGATATAAAAGGCATCCAAATGGGGACAAAGGAGGTCAAACTCTCCCTTTTTGCTGATGATATTATCTTATATTAGAAAACCCCAGAGACTCAACCACAAAACTCCTGGAAGTGATCAAGAAATACTATCAAATCTCAGGGTATAAAATCAATGTCTACAAATCAGTAGCCTTTGTATACACTAATAATAGCCCAGTCAAGAAGCTAATCAAATACACAATTCCCTGCACAGTAGCTTCAAAGAAAATGAAATACTTAGGAATATACACAACAAAAGAGGTGAAGGACCTCTACAAATAGTATTCTGAAATCCTAAGAAAAGAAATAGCAGAAGACAATAACACATGGAAGAACATACCGTGCTCTTGATGGGAAGAACCAACATTGTTAAAATGTCTATACTACCCAAAGCAATCTACAGATTCAATTCAATCCCCATAAAATTACCAAAATCATACTTTTATGAACTGGAAAAAATATTTCTTCTTTTGTGTGGAACCAGAAAAAATTACACATAGCCAATGCAGTTTTTAGTAATAAAAATAAAGCCAGAGGTATCACTCTACCAGACTTCAGATTATATTACAAGTACATTGTGACCAAAACAGCACAGCATCAAAATAGAGATATAGATATATGAAAGTGGATATAAATCCAAGAAATGAATCCTGTCTCTTATAACCATCTGATCTTTGATGAACCAAACAAAAGCCTATACTGGGAAAAAAGAACACCTGTTCAACAAATGGTGCTAGGAGAGCTGGATAACCCTATGTAAAAGATTAAAATGGACCCTCATCCCTTAACAATTATGAAAATTAACTCAAGATGGATAAAGGCTTTAAATCTAAGGGATGAAATGATACAAAATCATAGAAGAAAATGTGGGCGAAATCTCTTGAGGATGTCCCTCTGGGGAAAGATTTTATGAAGAAGACTTTCATGGCAATCACAACCAAAATAAATAAATGGGACTTAATTAAGTTCAAAAGCATTTGCAGAGCTAAGGATACAACAATTAATGCAAATAGACAACCTTCAGAATAGGAAAAGATATTTGCATGCTATAAATCAGACAAAGGCTTGATAACTGGGATCTATGGAGTACTCAAATTAATCAACAAAATAAGAACAAGCAATCCTATCTATTGCTGGGCAAGAGACATGAACAGAACCTTCTCTGAAGAACACAGATGAATGACTAACAAACAGATAAAAATTCTCATCATCCCTAATCCTCAGAGAAATGCAAATCAAAACCAATCTGAGATAATCACTTAACCCCAGTGAGAATAGCCCACATCACAAAGTCTGGAGCTGCAGATGCTGGTGCAAATGTGGAAAGAGAGGGACACTTTTACACTGTTGTTGGAACTGCAAATTAATGTAGACTCTGTGGAAAGAAGTATGGAGAATCTTCAAAGAACTCAAATTAATCCCCCTGCTAGACATTTACCCAGAAGAAAAAAAATCATTTTATCACAAAGACATTTGCAGTAAATTATTTATTGCAGCTCAATTTACAATCACAAAGATGTGGAAACAACCTAAATGACCATCAACCCAAGAATTAACAAACTGTGGTATATGTAAACCATAGAATACTATTTAGCCATAGGAACAAGTGGTGACTTTACATCTTTTGTATTAACCAGGATGGAGTTGAAACACATTTTTAGTAAAGTATCACAAGCATGTAAATCCAAGTATCCAATGTACTCAATTTTATTATGAAGCTCGTAGATGATCTAACATGCCCACATTGGAGATAAACTCAATTATATTCAAGTTGGGGATAGAGGAATGGGGGGGATTGGTATGCTCTCACATTAAAAAAAGAATTATAGCTAGCCTATTATATTTTTCAAAGAATTAACTCTCTTGATTTTTTCAAATTTTTATTTCATTATTGCACTTAGATGTCTTTCTTCTGATTTTTCCCCCTTCTTTGTTTCTTCAGATTTACTATTTTTCTAGTTATTTCAGTCAAATATTGAGCTAATGGGGTTTCAGAATTTGTGTTTTTCTCTTGGATAACAAAAGCTATATATTGCTTTTAAAGTATTCCATTAGCTATATCTCTTACCTAGTGTGCTTTTATTATCACTCAGCTCTAAAATTTTGCTATTCTTATTATTGTTTCCTATTTAACCCAAGGGTTGTTCCATTCCATAGTATGTCTTTTCATTTCCAGATATATAGGCTGTTTTGCTATCTTTTGTTAATAATGTTTGATTTATAATACTGTAGTTAAAGAAAAAGCTTCTATACTGTTGATTTCCTAGAATTTGAGGCTTCATTCCTGACCCATTAAAAGATGAACTTCCTATCTAAGCTTCATGCCCTCCAAAATAAAATAAATTCCACTTTTCTTGTGTAAATTCTACATATGTGGTAGATCAGATCCATTAATTACTATACAAATCACTATCTCTGCTTACTTTTCCTTTCATTGCTTCATCAATTTCTAAGAGAACTATGCTAAATTTCTAAACAATTACTATCTCAGTGTTGAATACCATACAGCATTGTTTTCTGTATCTCAAAGCTACATTATTACATGTGCATATGTTCCTGATTGTTTTACTCCTTTAATCTCATTTATTCTTTATTATTTGCATTTGACAAGTATAACTTTTTGTATCACCTTATCTTCAACCAGTGTCCTTTCAAATGTTTTTTATAACTAATGTATTACAGCATCTTGTTTTTTATTCATTAGGAAACTTTCCTGATCAGTTCAAGCCTTACATATTTATGTTGATTATTCTTTGAGCTTATTTTAGGTATCTCCTTTGACCTTTCTGTTTGTTTCACATTCTCCTCTTCCTACCTGCCATAGGTTAGATCAGGCATTTTTTCATGGGTATGAAAATTATACATTCCATTTTTTATGTAGATGATAGTTATTATCCTCTCCATACTAATGTTCAAATTCCTCATCAGTATCTAAAAGAAGATCGATATCTCCGTCCTTGGTATATTCGTGCACTTCCTATCTCTTCTAGGTACCATATCCATCTTCTTCATGTCCTAATTTCTGTGTTGAAACTCTCATGATTTAGTCTAGTGATCATGTTGTTGTTGATATTATTTACAAAGGTCTACAGATATCCGTCCCCCCACACACACATCAGGCATTTCTGGGCTCTAGCACCACTGCCTTGTTTAAATCTTAGATTCCTCTGTGGTTTTTAGACTCCATTTTCTTCAAAAGTCAGCTATGCCTTCAAGTCAATATTTGGGTACCTTGTACAGCATTTCAAATCATTTTTTTAGTGGAGAATTTTCTGATTATCTACCCTATCACGCTCCTAGAAACTAAAATTACTATTGTTTATTCATATTAAAAAAATCACTAAATCAACTAGTTGCTCTTATTTCTCACACCTAATTTTTCTTCCTCATGGAATGTTTTTTCCTTACTAGAATACATTCTCCAAAATCACTTTCAGAGAGGGCCTAAAGGTACCAAACTGTGAGATGTTATTTAGGGTGACATCTTTATTTTACTCTACCATTTTAGTAAGTAGCCTGAAATAAAATTCTAAGTTGAAAGTTTACTGGTTACACTTTTAAACTACTTCTCCTTTGCTTTTTGCTGTAGAGAAAAATCCAGTGACAATCAGATTTCCGTTCACTGTAAGTTACTCTAGTTTTTATGTCAAAATTTCTTAGAGTTTTGCTAAGGGGTATGAGTGCAGGACTGTGTATTAGTTACCTAAGGCTACCACAACCAGTTACCAAAAATGGGAACTGTGCTCCCTCTGAAGGCTCTGGGGGCAGAATTCTTCTACTATCCTCTTCCTAGCTTCTGGTGGTTGCCAACAATCCTTGGCAATCTTGGAATTCTTTGGCTTACGGATGCATCGTCAGTCTAATCTCTGTCTTAACCTTTCTGTGTGTCCTCCCCCGTTCTTATAAGGACACAAGTCATTGCATTTAAGATCCATCCTAATTCAGTATGATGTCACTTAAACTATATCTGCAAAGACTCTGTTTCCTAGTAAGGTAACATTCTGAGGTTCCTTTGGGGGGGAACATTCAACTCACTATAGACTACTTCTGATCCTCCTACATGATAGTCTCTAAACCATTTTTATATGAGGCCCTGAGTTTCAATAGTGTTTTTTATATTCTTGGTCATTATATCCTCAAACATTCTCTGACCTCACTTTACTTCTTTGCCTTTCAGGAGATTCTATCCAACATTTCTAATTACTTCTCAACTCTCTTCTCAGTCTTCTCTTTTTTTTTTTTTTTTTTTATAATTTTATTGAATCATAATTCTGTACATTGGTGCAATCATAGGGCACGATTCATATACATTCAGAAATGTTTTGATCGTACTGTTACAGTTAGCCTTCATGGCATTTTCTTGATCACT
>CAUYON010081209.1:0-12019 GCA_963573935.1 Arctocebus calabarensis
AGTAGCTGGGACTACAGGCACCAGCCACAACGCCCTGCCATTTTTTTTGGTTGCAACCGTCATTGTTGTTTGGCGGGTCTGGGCTGGATTCGAACCTGCCAGCTCAGGTGTACGTGGCTGGTGCCTTAGCCCATTGAGCCATAGGCGCCGAGCCTTTTTTTTTTTTCTTTGTTTTAAGACTGTTTTTGTTTTGGGTTTGTTTTGTTTTTGCAGTTTTTGGCTGGGGCTGGGTTTGATCCCGCCATCTCTGGCATATGGGGCCAGTGTCCTACTCACTGAGCCACAGGCGCTGCCCATTAAGATTGTTTTGGATATACTGGGTTTCTTTTCTTTCTTTTTTTATTTTTGAGACAGTCTCACTTTGTTGCCCTGTAGAGTGCTGTGGTATCATAGCTCACAGCAACCTCAAACTCGTGGGCTCAAGTGATTCTCTTGCCTCAGCCTTCCAAGTAGCTGGGACTCCAGGCTCCTGCTACAACACCTGGCTGTCTTCATAGACAGGGTCTTGCTCTGGCTCAGGCTGGTCTTGAACCTGTGAGCTAAGGCAATCCACCTGCCTCGGCTTCCCAGAGTGCTAGGATTACAAGTGTGAGCCACCGGCCTTTATTCGGGGTTTCTTGCATTTCCAAATCAATTTTTGGACCATCTTGTCAATTTCTGCAAAAAGGCAGCTGGAATTTTGATAGAGATTATAGTGAATCTTTACATCAATTTGGGGAGTGTTGTCATCTTAACAATCCAAGTATTCCAACTCATAAACAGGGAACAACTTTCCATTTATTTAGGCCTTTAATTTCTTTTGACAATGTTTTGTAGTGTTTGGTGTACAGGCTTTATACTTCTTTTGTTAAATTTATTCCCAAGTATTTTATTCATTTTAATCCTATTGTAGGATTTTTCTTTTCTTTTTTTTTTTTTGAGACAGAGCCTCAGGCTGTCACCCTGGATAGAGTGCTGTGGCGTCACAGCTCACAGCAACCTCCAGTTCCTGGGCTCAAGCGAGTCTTCTGCCTCCACCTCCCAAGTAGCTGGGGTTACAGGCACCTGCCATAACACCTGGCCATTTTTTGGTTGCAGCCGTCATTGTTGTTTGGCGGGCCTGGGCTGGATTTGAACCTGCCAGCTCAGGTGTACGTGGCTGGTGCCTTAGCCTGTTGAGCCACAGGCGCCGAGCCGGGATTTTTTTCTTAATTAAATTTTTGGATTGTTCATCCCTTTTTTTTTTTTTTTTTTTGCAGTTTTTGGCCAGGGCCAGGTTTGAACCTGCCACCTCTAGTATATGGGGCTGGCGCCCTACTCCTTTGAGCCACAGGCGCCGCCTAGATTGTTCATTTCTTTCTTTCTTTTTAGAGTCAGAGTCTCACTTTATCATCCTCAGTAGAATGCTGTGACGCCACAGCTCACAGCAACCTCCACCTCCTGGACTTAGGCGATTCTCTTGCCTCAGCCCCCCCGAGTAGCTGGGACTACAGGCACCCGCCACAACGCACGGCTATTTTTTTTTTTTTTTTTGAGACAGAGTCTCATTTTATCGCCCTCAGTAGAGTGCCATGGCATCACACAGCTCACAGCAACCTTCAGCTCCTGGGCTTAGGTGATTCTCTTTCCTCAGCCTCCCGAGTAGCTGGGACTACAGGCGCCTGCCACAACGCCTGGGTATTTTTTGGTTTTGCAGTTCAGCCGAGGCTGGGTTTGAACCCGCCACCTTTGGTGTATGGGGCTGGTGCCTTGCTCACTCACATCGCCCCTGTTCGTTTCTAATATAAGAAATACAACTGATTTTTGTATATTGTGTATCCTGCAACCTTGCTTAATATATTTATTACCTTTAGTTCTATAATTGTTGTCTCTCTCTGTGTATGTGCATTCTTTTTTTTTTTTTTTGAGACAGAGCCTCAAGCTTTTGCCCTGGGTAGAGTGCTGTGGCAACACAGTTCACAGCAACCTCCAACTCCTGGGTTTAAGTGATTCTCTTGCCTCATCCTCCCAAGTAGCTGGGTCTACAGGTGCCTGCCACAATGCCCGGCTATTTTTTTGGTTATAGTTATCATTGTTGTTTGGTAGGCCCAGGCTGGATCCGGACCCGATAGCTGTGGTGTATGTAGCTGGTGCCTTAGTCTGTTGAGCCACAGGAGCCGAGCCATGTGTGTGTATTCTTTAGGTTTTTTTTTTTTTTTAATATACAAGACCATATCATCTGGGAACCCGGCTGGTTCCTGAGGTGAGAGATACAGTTTTACTTCCTCCTTTACAATCTGGATTTTGTTTTTCGCCTAATTGTTTTGGCTAGAACCTTCAGTACAGTTTTGAATAAAAGTGACAAGCACAGACTGCCTTGTCTTGTTCCCAATTTTAAGGAAACCATTAAGTATGACATTAGCTGTGGGTTTTTCCATAGATATTTAAAAAATCAGGTTGAGGAAACTCCCTTTTTTTAAAATTTGAGACAGAATCTCACTATGTTGCCCTGGGTAGAGTGCTGTCCTTTCACAGCTCACAGCAACCTCAAACTCTTGGGCTTAAGAGATTCTCTTGCCTCAGCCTCCCAAGTAGCTGCAACTACAGGCACCTGCCACAAGGCCTAGATATATATATATATATATATATTCCATATATATATGAAAGCCTCAAGCTGTCACCCGGATAGAGTGCTGTGGCATTACAACTCACAGCAACATCCAATTCCTGGGCTCAAGCGAGTCTCCTGCTTCTGCCTTCCAAGTAGCTGGGACTACAGGCGTCCGCCACAATGCCTGGCTATTTTTTCGTTGCAGCCATCATTGTTTTTTGTCGAGCCTGGGTTGGATTCGAACCTGCTAGCTCAGGTGTACATGGCTGGCGCCTTAGCACGTAAAGCCACAAGCGCCGAGCCAACCCAGATATTTTTTTTTGGTTGTAGTTGTCATTGTTGTTTGGCAGGCCCAGTCTGGGTTTGAACCCGCTAGCTCCGGTGTATGTGACTAGCGCCCTAGCAGCTGAGTTACAGGTGCTAAGCCAGGAAGCTCCCTTTTACTCCTAGTTTACTGGTGTCTCATCATGAAGGGCTGTTAGATATGATCAAATACTATTTTTGTGATGACCAAGTTGATTGGATGTAGTTTTCTCCCTTCTGAACAGTTTCAAAGAAGGTCCTTCCTGGACTCTAGTTCCAGCCTCCCAACCTAAGTCTTAACAGCCAGTAGGGGAGACGCGTGACTGTTCTTTTTTTGTTTGTTAGTCTGACTGGAATGCTATTATTAAAATCATTTGTTTGTAAACGGTAGTATTTGCACACGATAAAAAAGAATCACTTAGTAAATAGTCAACTATGACAGACTCACTCTGGTTTCCCTCCTCTTAGGCAACCCTGAGCCCATTTCCTTATATATTTTATTGTGGATGGCTTCTTTCCTGCTACCAGGACACAGGCAAATAGTTGCCAGAGAGACCTTATGTCCTACAAATCCTAAAATATTTCCTACTTGGCCCTTCACAGGAAAAGTTTCCTGATTAGTTTTTTAGCCTTTTACTATTTCAAACGATACTGCCGTGACACTTTTGTACATATGTCTGTAAAATGAATGCCTGTAAGTGGAAATGCTAGGTCTTATGGTGTCAGCATTTGTCTACTATTTTGATAGATGTTACCAAATAGCTCTCTAGAGAAGTTGAGCCAATGTATAGCTCTTGCACAAAGCATGTTTGGATCTGTCCGCACAGCCTCCAGCCGCTGTGGTAACATCTTGGTACTTGTCTACTTGAGAAGTGAAACATGGTACCCCTTGGAGTCTTAATTTGCATTTCTCTGATTATGAAGAAGAAATCATTGCTTAAGTCTAAAAAAAAATCTTTTTAACTCCTTCCTCGCCCTTCCTCGCCCAATCTACTCAGGACCAGAGACCCCGCCGGATACCGAGTTGGGAGGCGGGTGTCGCTGACCCTTCCATTCCTTTGGGCCGGTTCCCTCCCTGGTCGCGGAGCCCCGCCCCAGGGCCGCCTCCCGCAGGCCTGGGCGGGGCACAGGGCGGGTGGGCGGTGCTGAGCTGTGGGATTTATTCCGGCCCCGGAGTCGGAGTAGCGAAAACCCTGCAGTCTGAAGAACCCAGCGATCCCTCCCTGCGCCCGCACCCGGCGCTCCGCAGCATGCCGGGCTCCCGCCTGCTGGCCGCGCTGTGCTGCGCGCTGTTCTGCGCCTCCGGCCTCCAGGCCGCCCCCGGTGAGTGCGCCGCGCCGCCACACGCTCGCCCCTCCTCTCCGCCGCTCGGAAGTTCGCGGGCGCCTCCCGCCGCCTCCGTTGCGGACAAACTTGGCCGGAGCGACAGAGCTGCGCGGAGGGGCCACTTGTACTGCAGCCTCCGGAGGGGGCGGGGGTGCGCGGCCTTCCCTTCTGTCCCGCGCTGGACTTTGGGGCGGTGATGGAGGCTGGCGCGTTGGGCGGGGGCTTGAGACCCAGGGTGACAGCCCAGCTCTCCCCCGGGATGCGGCTTACACATAACAAAGGAATCCGCTGTGTCGGACCTCTCTTTTCCCGTCTGTAAAATGAAGCCGTGGAGCGGTGTTTGACTCTCGAACCCCTTCCACCTGGAAGATTGTAGGACTCTTGTGTTCATAAATTTTCTAAAGCCAACTTTCAACGGCTAGACAGTTCATTGGACTTTTGCGACCCCTCCTGTCTGTGCCTGGCCAGATAAGAGGAGGGCCTGGGGCGTCGGTGGAAGGCGCGCGGGCTCTAGGTGGGGCCCACAGGGGCTTAGGCTGGGAGGAGCTTGGACAGGGCTGCCTGCCGGCGGGGCGGTCCCGATCCCTCCCTGCCGCGGCCTTGGAGACTACTGTATCTTCCCCGGTCCTCCCCCGCCGCTGGCCTCCTGGGGCTGGTCGTGGGGATTCTGGTGCCGGTCACCGAGGGGCCGCTGGGAAAGCAGCGCTCATTGGGGGGCGGTCAGTCAGCCTCGCCGTCATTTTTCCGGTAGAAATGGGACAGATTGGAGCGAGGGAAGCCACAGTTGGGCCCCAGCGCTTAACTGTTCTGTGGCCCCCAGGGCTGGAGTTGAAGCCTTGAGAGTGCTGCAAGCCCCCACGCACACGAAGGTGCTGGTCCTTAACAGCCACCCTGGAGGGGTGGGTCGTCACAGTCCCTTTCTACTGCTACTTTCTGTCCCCTCAACCTGAGCTTTGGTCAGATGTCCCTGGGGGAGTCTCCCAAAGAGTAGGAGCCTCGAGTCCCGAAGATGGTTTTGCAATGATCTGACTTTTCCTGGGAAAGAGAAGCACCATGACTGTCTTACACACGTGAGCCAGTCCCTTCACTTAGGCCTGGACACCTTTCACCTCCCCTTTCCCCACTGGCCTGTTTTGCCCGGGTATAATATAGGGGACCAGTATTGTTGGGAGGGGGAGGAAGAGTCCATTCCCCAGCCTCTGTCTGCCATTGCTTGCTGCTGGCCAGGTCAGAGGTGGGGATTAAGCTGCTATTTAGAGCCAGTGACTAACAGCCTGCTGGGAGCTGCCTTAAGCTCCTGAGGCCCGGCCCACTGCGGTGGAAATCTGAGGGCTCAGTAATGGTGTTGCCTTCCTTGGAGCTGGTGAGCTCTATGGGGGCTTTGGAATTTCAGGATGCATGTCTTAGTCCAAATGATGGATTTGGGTGTTGGGCGCTAAGGCCAGCTAGAAGACCCTCCTTGGGCCCCGCCCACCCTGTAGGCTGTGGTTCACTGGTTGGCGCCAGAGGCAAAGAACTGAGGATGGGCTGGGGCAAGGTGGGCTTTTGAGGGAATGGGCTGGGAACCCACCTTCAAGGGACTCCTTTCTTGTGGGCATCGGGATGGGGGTAGGATTTGGGGGCTGCTTGGCTGCTGTACATGCAATTTGGCCCCCAGCCTGCTCTTGTGCTCTGCTTTGGGACTGATGCATACCTGTCATTCAGGCCTGTATCCAGAAGCCATGGTGATCTCCCCAGCCCTCCCCACCTCCTCCTCAGCCTTCTGTCCTGACTGATCCTACCCCCTCTGCCCGCTTTTTTTTTTTTTTTGAGACAGAGCCTCAAGCTATTGCTCTGGTCACAGCTCACAGGAACCTCCAACTCCTGGGCTTAAGTGATTCTCTTGCCGCAGCCTCCCAAGGAGCTGGGACTATAGGCGCCCGCCACAATGCCTGACAATTTTTTGGTTGTAGTTGTCATTGTTTGGCAGGCCCGGGCTGGATTCGAACCCGCCAGCTCTGGTGTTTGTGGCTGGTGCCTTGGCGCCGAGCCCCCTCTGCTCTCTTGAGGGGATTTCCACCCTGAAGTCACAGGGATTTGTCTACAGCAACAGATCCTCTGTACCCAGGGAGCCACCAGCATCAGAATTGGTACCTCCCACTGGAGACCTTCTATGTTTCTTGGGCCCCTACCCCCAACAATGGTGAAGAGGCTCAAGCAAGGTTAAAAGCTACTGGTCTAGGTGGTGCCTATGGCTCAGTGAGTAGGGAGCCAGCCCCATACACAAGGGGTGGTGGGTTCAAACCTGGCCCCCGCCAAAACTGCAACAAAGGAATAGCTGAGTGTTGTGGCGGGCGCCTGTAGTTCCAGCTGTT
This sequence comes from Arctocebus calabarensis, assembly GCA_963573935.1. Classification (NCBI taxonomy): domain Eukaryota; kingdom Metazoa; phylum Chordata; class Mammalia; order Primates; family Lorisidae; genus Arctocebus; species Arctocebus calabarensis. The sequence goes on from CAUYON010081209.1 coordinate 6,553, forward strand.
TGGGAGGCTGAGGCAAGAGAATTGCCTTAAGCCCAAGAACTGGAGGTTGCTGTGAGCTGTGACACCATGGCACTCAACCAAGGGCAACAAAGCGAGACTCTATCTCAAACAAAAAAGCTACTGGGCTGCAGGATGAAACATCTAAACTTGGCCTTTTAAGGTCCCTTGCAGTCTGGCCCAACCTGTTTCTTCTTTTTCTAGAATGTTCTTTCCTTATTCCCCAGCCTGGTACCTTTTACACTCTGTCTTTTAGAACCAGCTCAAATCTCCCCTCCTCTGCAAAATTTCTATCTTATTGGAAATCAGATCTACAGTGGCCATCTGTGCAGAGCTTCCGGCACTTCTTCCTCTGTTGACTTCCCGCTTCTTTCCCTTTAGCTTCTTGAGACCTGGGCTGCTACTGATTTCTCTATCTCAGGGACTCAGCACCCACATATTGGCCTGGCAAATGTTTACTGAGTGATCGCCTTGTTGTTTCTGAGTGAGGGCTGCCGTTGCAGGTGACCTCTGTGACTCCAGCCCCTGCCTGAATGGTGGAACCTGCATGGTGGGCCGGGACAATGCCTCCTTCCACTGCTTCTGCCTCGAAGGCTTCACGGGCCTCATTTGCAACGAGACTGCGAAGAATCCTGCCTGGGGCCTTGGCTTCCTCTTCACACCCCAAACTTCTAGTCCCTCCCAAAGTGGGCAGTGGTCCCCAACACCTCTCCCATTGTCAGCCTCCTTTTTTCTGGATGCCCCCATTTGGAAAGCTGGTCACTTTCCTTATTTGGGCCCAATTTCCTACATATCCCCCTCCTTAGCACCAGGCTGGCCCAGGATCCATCAGGCAGACTGGGGGAGGGAGGAGATGGTGGGCTGAGTTTGGATGGTTGGGCTAAGCCTGCCTGTTACCTTCTATCCCCAGCTCCTTCTTGATCACCTGCTCATCTTACTGCCTTTCTGTCCACAGATCCCTGTTCTCCAAACCCCTGCCACAATGGTGGTGAATGCCGGGTGACTGGTGATGAACGGCGAGGGGATGTCTTCACCCCATATGCCTGCATATGTACTCAGGGCTACGTGGGCATCCATTGTGACAACAGTGAGTATCTGGGGGGACCTGCTCCCAGGGCAGACCTTGAGCCACAGGCCTGGTGGCATGGGCCATGTGCTGGGTTTATTCCCTGTGTCAGGGCCACCTCTGGAGAGGTCAAAGGATGGACAGAGCCTCAGTTAGGCTAAGTGGTGGGGAGGGTCCTCTTGTCCCTCCATAGGCTTCTTTCCACCTGGCCCTCTCTCCTGGGATTGCAGGGCAGGCCACTGTGGGACAGTGAGGGGCTGTGGTCAACCCCGAGATCATGGGAGTACCGTTTCCTGAGTCACCATGAACCAGACATACAACATTAGGGTGAAGTGTTGGGTTTTTTTCTCTTTACCTAAAAGGGAAAAATAAATGTATTCTTAATATTTGGGGGCCAAACAAATTCAGTAAATCGGGTGTGACCTTATTGGCTGACAGTTCCTGGCCCAGGTTTGACTTGTGATCTCATCACAGAGTTTGGGAAGGAAAGGAAAACCTGCAGGCTGGGCTGTCCCCTCTTGGTCAGTTGGTCAGAGGTCCTGGGTGTGCAGAGTGGCTGTCCCTGCTTGACCTGCTTGGTTATCCATTCAGCCATAGAATGGCCCTGGGTGGGGTGCCCAGTTGACATGCCCACAGTGGCTTTCCACGCTGTCTTCCCTCTTGGCCCAGCCACAGTCCCTCCCTTCTGTGTTCCAAGCCACACTGGGACACAGTCTGACCTAAGGATGGGTGGAGTATGTGTGGGTAGGGAGTGCCAGGTCTGCAGTCCTGCAGGTAGCGGCTGAGCATCTTGGGCAGGGCCAGGTGAGCGTCTTGTCCTCCTTTAGGTGATGGCCCACAGAAGGAGGAGGGAGAGCTGGAGCCAGCTGGGTGGGACTGAGGGCCCAGGGGAAGAGCAGCTGAAATGCCTAGGATGCCCTTTCCTCAGAGGAGACAGGGTCCTTGGGCCCTGGGCTAAGGCCAGATGGGGTCAAGAGACTGGAGGAAGGATGTGGGGGAAAGGGATTGCTAAGGCAGATAGAACCTAGGTGGGGCCAGGTGAGCCTGCTAATTACTGTGCTGGGTGCCCAGATAACCATGGTGTACCTGAGTTAGAATTACCCATTTGACCTGGGGAGAGGATGACCACACTGGCACAAGGAAGTCCAAGCCTGAGATCGACCTTTGCAGCCCTTCCTTGTTTGTTATGTGATGTTTCCTCAGAGCCAAGAAGGACCCTGTAGGCCCAAAGAACATACGTTTGGGTTCCTTGGGGTGTGAGTAGTGGGATATGAGGAGAGTCTTGGAGGCAGACTGGAGTCAGATCTCTGCGCAGCCACTGGTCGGCTCTGATCTGGGGTGTCTGGCCTCACTCTGCACCTTCCCTTCCCTATGTGAGTGTGACAGCACTGAGCTCAGCCTGAGCCTGGGGGTGTGGGAGGAAAAATAGATCTGTCCCTGAGTTCTCTGCTTGGCTGCTGGAAGGCCCAGGTTTCTACCAAGGGGAGATCCCTAAAGGGAAAGCAAGACTCTGTCTGTAGGAGGGCCTGGGAGCTGTTGTGAGTCCCTGGGATCACACTGCTGGGATAACGGTGAAAGGGATGGCGGCATTGGTCAGAGGCATGTTCACAAATGGCTGGCTGGGTGAGGGCCTGCAGTGGATGGTGCAAAGATAGGGCACAAATACCTTGAGGGAAAACAGAATGGTATTTGTGCCCTACCCAGAGAATGCCTGCCACTGGGATTCTAGAAAACTCCAGGCAGATTTTTTATTGCTTTGTGTGCAATGCAGATACCCTTTACTACTGTTCAAGGTACTCTTTCCCTCAAAGCCACCCCCCAGGGGAAGCCAGGGGCTGAGCTGAGGATGGTGCCTCCCTGGTGGGGTGGAGATGGTAGAAAGAGGAGTCACATGGTATTCTCTCCCACCCTTCCCTCCCTCACCCCAGAATAACTGCTGCTCAGTGCCTAAGAACAAGACCACCTACCATGGTCTGCAGAGGACTCCACTTCTCATGAGCGGCATCGTGGCCTCTGGGTCCCAGCACCCTATGACTCTGCCGTGCCCCCTCTTCCTCCTCTTCCACACTACCTTGGTACCTCCCCTTAGGCATTCATATTGTTCCTTTGTGATCTCTTCTCTGGATGAACTTCTGAGGTTCTCTCTGGGCCTCCGTCCTTGGCAGAGGCCACATAGTCTTATTTTCTCATTCCCTGGGTCCTAGCTGGGCCCTAGAACCTGCTTGGGTGACCACCTAACTGCCTTTTCCGTCCCATCAGGATGTGCCAGGCCAGTGGGCTTGGAGGGGGGTGCCATTGCTGACTCACAGATCTCTGCCTCATCTGTGCACTTGGGCTTCATGGGTTTGCAGCGCTGGGGCCCAGAACTTGCCCGCCTGCACCGTACAGGCATCGTCAATGCCTGGACGGCCAGCAACTACGATAAGAATCCCTGGATCCAGGTATGGAGAGGGGATGGCCCTGTGGTGAGGTTATGGGAAAGGAGAAGGAAGATGAATGTGCCTGCATCTTGACTGGAAAGAACATAAATGAGGGTACCCTCTCTCCCACCCCGGGTCCAGGTAAACCTGCTGCGGAAGATGTGGGTGACGGGTGTGGTGACGCAGGGAGCCAGCCGTGCGGGTACTCATGAGTACCTGAAGACCTTTAAGGTGGCCTACAGCCTCGATGGATACAAATTCACAGTCATCCAGGATACAGAGACGTTAGGAGACAAGGTGAGGCTTGTTGGGGCCCTAAGGAAGGGTTGTGGTTGGCACTGTCTAGGGCAGTGGTTCTCAAACTTCCTAATGCCATGACCCTTTAATACAGTTAAAAGGGGTTGCGACCCAGAGGTTGAGAACCACTGGTCTAAGGTTTTAGCTGACTTAGGACCCCCAACAAAGTGAGGGTACTTTAGGTGATTGGCCTTGAGGTGGGTCTTCAGGTGCATCTTGATTTCCAGAAATTGGGAAACTCAGATTGTGCCCATTGTTTTGTGGTAACAAGTCATAGTCCCACTTTATGGATGAGAATGGCAAGACTCAAAGTGGTGCAATAACCTGTTGAGGGTGGTAGTGGAGCTGGGGTTCATTCTGATCCTTCAGAGCTACCATGTACAGTTGTACAGGTTGTATACTGTTCAAGGATGCCATTAGTAAATGGGTGCCATGCACAATTCAGACATTGTCCATTTGTGGACTTCTGTTCAGAAAATTGTCATCATAAAGAGAAAGGAGTACCCTTTCCTGCTTTGCACAGAGGCCTCCAGTAGGTTATGGATGACCTTGTGTGAAAGACAACATGATATAGGCCCCATGATGACCAAGGAAGGTGTGAGGCGGAAGGTCCATTTTGAGGGTGGGGCTGTGGAGTGGCCAAAGCAAGGGCTGCTGCTGAGCCCCTGCTGGCTCTGCTAAGTCCTCTTCACCCCCTGCCCCACCTCTGCCTCTCAGGTCTAGAGGGGAAGATGAAACAACCCCCAAAGGGGACTGCCCATGTGGCCCCATTCCTTTTAGTCTTGCCCCTTCCCTTCTAGGTGTTTATGGGTAATGTGGACAACAATGGCCTGAAGTACAACCTATTCAAGACCCCTGTGGAGGCGCAGTATGTGAGGCTGTTACCTGTGCTTTGCCAATGGGCCTGCACCTTGCGGTTCGAGCTCCTTGGCTGTGAGTTGAATGGTGAGTGTGGGGGGCTGTGGCCTCCCCTGTCCTTGTTGTCTCAGCCATGCTGAACAGGGCAGCAGTGAGGCCTGAGTATCTGGGCTTGCACAGGAAGCTCACACTAGAGGATCATCTGGCTATTGCAGACTGTTCTTGGCCGACTGATGGGCATTCTGGCCAGTAGAGAAAAACACATCACTTTAGTTTTCTAAGTATTTTTGCTTATGTTGGTTGGCTCTTATAGCTTCTAAAACATATATCATTAGTTCTGTTTTGCAGATGTTCATGAGGACAGAGACTTTGTTTTGATCACTACAGTATTCCCAGAGCCTAGAACAGTGTATGGTGCTCAGAACATGTTTAATGAATGAATTGAGATACATAAACTATTTATTAAGGATACTTAGTTGGCTAGGTATTAAAACTTGGTTTAGGACTCTGGGCTTCTGACCCTACCTACCCATCCAACACTTTATAAATTTCTTGTAATCTGCTCTCAGAGAAACATGGGGACTTCTAGGACAGGGGGCTTGGAGCTGGGGCTTCCTCTCGCACTTTCCAAAGAAATTCCCTGGCCCAGAGCAGGGGATCCGAGTGCTTTGGGATGTTGAGGCAGGAGGATCGAGGTGGAAGGGCTGCTTGAACCTAGGAGTTCAAGGCCAAAGATATTCCCAGATGGAGAAATGGGGGATCAGAAAGGGATAGGTTTTCTGGGGAGCCAGGAAAACCTCACCATTGGAGAAGTGAGTTTTTCTGGCCC
>CAUYON010081211.1:0-13342 GCA_963573935.1 Arctocebus calabarensis
TTTCATAGTTCTATTTTTAGAGATCCTCATATCCTTTGTTAGGTATATTCCCAGGTATTTCATTTTCTTTGAATCTACCGTGAAGTGTATTATGTCTTTGATTTGATTCTCAGCTTTACTGTTATTAGCATACAAGAAGGATACTGACTTGTGGACATTGACTTCATGTCCTGGGGCATTACCATCTTCCTTGATCATTTCCAGGAGCCTTTGTTCCTGGGGCTCACTTCTTGGAGCCCCAGGAGAACATGGGGTTTTCCAAGTATAAGATCATATCATCCACAAAGAGCAATAGTTTGATCTCCTCTGTCCCTATTTGAATACCTTTGATCTCCTTCTCTTGCCTGATTGTAATAGCATTTGAATACCTGTGATCCCCTTCTCTTGCCTGATTGCAATGTTGAATAGCAGTGGCAATAGTGGACATCTATGCCTGGTTCCATTTATAAGTGGAAATGCTTTCAGTGGCAATAGTGGACATCTATGTCTGGTTCCAGTTATAAGTGGAAATGCTTTCAGTATTTCTCTATTCAATATGGTATTGGCTATGGGTTTGTTGTAGACAGCCTATATCAGTTTTAAAAATGTCCCGTCTATGCCTATTTTCTTAAGTGTTCTTGTCAGAAATTGATGCTGAATTTTGTCCAGTACTTTTTCTGCATCTATTGAGAGGACCATATGGTCTTTGTATTTCTGCATGTTCAATGAATCTTGCATCCCTGGGATAGAGCCTACCTGATCATGGTGTATACATTTTTTTAATATGTAGCTGTGCTATATTTGCTAGGATCTTATTGAGTATTTTTACATTGATATTTGTTAATAATATCAATCTATAGTTTTTCTTTATTGTTAGGTCCTTTCCTGGTTTTGGTATCAGGGGATATTTGCTTCATTAACATGTTGGGGAGGGTTCCTTCTTTCTCTGTGTTTTAGAATAGGTTCTGCAATATAGGTATGAGCTCCTCTTTGAATGTTTGGTAGAATTCTTATGTAAAATCATCTAGTTTAGGACATTTTGCAAAGTTTTTCATCGTTGCAATTTTAGTACTTGATCTTGATCTGTTCAGAATTTCTAATTCTTTCTTGCTGAGTTTAGGAAGGTGGCCTGATCCTAGGTATTGGTCAGTTTCCCAAATATTTGCAAGTTTCTGGACATTAAGTTTTTGTAGTAATCACTGATGATCTTTTGTATGTGGGTGGTATCTTTTGTTATTTTTTCCTTTTTCATTTCTGATTAATGTTATTAGAAATCTTTTCTATTTCTATTTGATTGGGCTAAGAATTTATTGATTTTATTCATCTTTTCACAAAACCACCTTTTTGTTTTGCTGATCTTCTGAATGATTATTGTGTTCTTAACTTCATTTAATTCTGATCTACTTTTATTTATTTATTTTTTGTTTTTTTTCCTACTTGGTATGGAACTGGATTGATCTTCCTTTTCCAGCTCTTTGAGATTATCCATTAGTTTGTTGACTTGTGCCCCTTCTGTATTCTGGATGTAGGTAACTAATACTACACACTGCCTGCAAGAATTGTATCCCATGGGTGTTGATAGCCTTCGCAGTATTCCACATTATTTGATAGCTTGTAGCTTCATTGTCATTTTGTTGAAGAAATCTAATGATTTCCTTCTTTGTCTCTTCCTTGACCCACCCAGCTGTCATTCAGCATAAGTTTGTTTAGTTTCTTTAGCTTTATGTGGGTTTGTAAATTTCTGTTGGAGTTGACATCTACTTTTATTCCATGATGGTCTGAGAAGATACAAGGAATAATTTCTATCTTTTTCAATTTTTTGAGGTCAAATTTGTGCCATAAATTATGATCAATTTTGGAAGATAATTCCTGGGCTGATGAGAAGACTGTATACTCACTTTTATTAGGATGAAATGTTCTGTATATGTCTGTTAAGCCTATTTGTTCTAAGGTCATGTTTAAGTCTATTGCTTCTTTTGTAATTTCTACTTGGAGGCTCTGTGCAGTTCTGTCAGAGGGGTGTTGAAATTACTAGTTATTATGGAGTTGCAGGATTTCATATTGTTCAGATAAGTTAGGGGTCATTTCATACATATGGGAGCATTTAAGTTGGGTGTATAGATGTTCAGGAATGAAATACCTTCTTGTTGATCATTCCTTGGATCAGTGTCCATCATTGTCTTTCCTTATTTTTGTTGGTTTAAATCCAATTGCATTTTCCATTAGGATAGCAACCCCTGCTTTCTTCTGATTTCCAGTTTCCTGAAATATTGTTTTCCATCCTTTCACCTTGAGTCTTGTATTATCCTTAGATGTGAGGTGTGTTTTCTAAAGAGAGCATATGTTTGGTTTGTGTTTTTTATCCAGTCAGCTGACCTGTGCCTCTTCAGTGGGGAATTCAAGCCATTCACATTTATTGAGAGGATTAATAAATATGACAGAGTTTTGTTCATCTTATTTTGTGGAGGTGCATTGTTTAATTCTATCCCTTGCAGAATTGTGCAAGCTAGGTTTTGTTCTTTAATTTCTGGGCATATTTACTTTGGTGTTGATCCATAGTGCTGGTCAATGTGAAGAACGGTGTGATTGCCTCCTACAGAGCTGGTCTTGTTGTAGCAAATTTCCTCCACGTTTGAATGTCAGTAAATTGCTTGATTTCTCCATTGAAAATGAAACTTAGTTGAAGAGGATATAAATTTCTAGGCTGAAAATATATTTTTTAAGAATGTTAAAGACAGACGACCACCCTATTATGGTTCGAAGAATTTGCTTATGCCTGGATGCTCGCGTATTTTTCTCTTTCATTTTGACTTTAGCCAAGTTAATTATAATGTGTTCAGGAGTTGCTTTGTTTGAAATGAGTTATTCTGGAGTTCTGAAATTATCTAGTGTCTGGGTTACTGGATCTCACAATGCTTGTGTAAATCTCCATCATGGTGTATATGGAAGGAGAGCTTCCATGACTTTAAGACCCTCTTCTTGTCCTTCATGAATCCCTATAATTCAAATTTTTGATCTTTTGGAGTATTCCCATAACTCTCCCAGGGAAAGCTCTGCTTTTATTCTCTTTTATTTTCTACCTCGTTGAATGATTGGGTTAGTTCAGAAGTCTTGTCTTCAATGTCTGAGATTCTTTCTTCTCCATATTCTACTCTATAAAGGCTCTCTACAATGTTTTTAATCTTCTTGAATACCTCCTTCAAGTCCTTAACTCTGCTATATTCTTCCTAATTATATCCAAATCCTTGGTGATTTTGTCTTTAATTTCACTAAATTATTGAGAACATTTTTATACTTCCTTTAGATTTTACTTTTTATCTTCTCCTTAAATCCATTCATCTTATTTGCCATCTATACTCTGTATTCTATTCCTATCATTTCAACAATTTCTCTATGGATGAAATATTGAGTTGTAACTGTCTTTAATCTCTTAGGAGAATAGATCTACTATGATTTTTGTTACCAGGGTTCTTCTACTCTTTCCTCCCCATGTATATTTTCAGTTTACTTATATATTTATTATATTTTTTCACCTTGAGCATTAGGTTTTCCCTAAATAGTTACTGAGAGGTAACCTAATTGGGGACCCTTAGGCATCACCACAGAGACCTATTTGGCAACTAAAATTGTTGGGCTGAGATCAGATCTGGAGGCCCTAGGATCTGAGTCTCACCACCCCTTCACCACTGACTATTCACATGACCTACACTTTAAGACTGTGGCCCTTCTCACACTGCCTTTCAAAGCTCCCTTTCAGGGCTGCAGTGTTAGGGTCTCTGAGAGTCGGCCTTGCCTTGTCCAAGTTGTGTGGGGTAGCTCCTCCATGTGAGGTGCCTAGGCTTGGGTCATTGCCCAGTTTGTGGGAACTGTTTCTGTCCTGGTATAGTGCCACCCTCTACCAAATGTAAAAGAGCCAAAATTTTCTGCTGAACTCCCTGATGTAATAGATTTGAACTCCTACTATCCCCTGCCACCTGTAGCTGGAGGTGGGGAATCCACCTACCGCACCAACTGTTCCCACCCCACAGTGCAAATTCCACTTGTACAGACAAATTCAAATCCCGCAGTTATTCACTGGAGTTCTGGCTACAATGGACTGGATACACTGAAGCCCTCACTGGCATTGCTAGGGGAAGGGATCTACCACCTGATGTCTGTTTCCTGTACCTTCCTAGGGCAAGGATGCCTGAGGCTCTGTCTGTCTTTCTCCAAGTCTGCAGGAGGTGACCCAGGGTATGCCAGGCATACATACTAGGCAGAAGTACTCCAGAGGGCAGAAGAAAAGTCTCCCCTAGGAAGATGTAGGTCCAGGAGGAACCACACCATTCCCAAATCAGTGCAGCCAAGCTACAGTTTCCTCTCCCAGGGGTATGTGAAGTGCACTCAGTTCACTAGATAACACAATGTAGAGGACCTCCAGATATCCCACCAGACATGTTGTGGGGCAGAGCCCATCTCCCCCTCCTCCCAGGGCCAGTTAAGAATCTGGCCAGTTAAGAGGTGAGAGAAAGTGGCTTTTGAAGCCCTTGCTTCTGAGTCGGGGGCTCCTTTTCCTTTCTTGTGCCTGAGGGTGTGGTAGACCTCCAGTCTGTCTGGACCAGGCTAGCACTCTGCCTAGCCCAGGCACTGGGAAGCAGGCCTCAGTAGGGTGAGGTGTGCAGACTGTCTGGTAGTTAGAGAGAAAGGAGAGATGGGTTGTGAGCTCAAGGCAGCAGAGATAATTTGTTGACTTTTGTGCCAGGTAGGGTGGAAACACAAAGATAGAAATTCCTAGGTTCAGGTAAACTAGGAAGTTGTGGCTCTTTCCTATGAGGTGAGAGATCCTCTATTTGCTACTTGCAGATGGCCTGTGGCAATCCCCCAGGTGGTGATTTCTCCCTTCCCCTTCTGTACCAGATACCTTCAGTCTACTCTCTCCATACCTGTTCTCTATTCTCTTCCTTCCTCTTTCTCATCCTTACAGTTTGTCTCAGTAGGGATGTTGAGCATTTTGATTTCTTCTCATGTGTTTAAGCCCAACTACATTGAGTTCATTTCAGTCCAATTCATTTTCCTTCTGGATAGGAGTTTCTGGTGAAAGCTGCCTCTGGTTGGCCATCTTGCCCCCTTTCCCAGCTATGGGCATTTTGACAGTATGCCTTCAAAAATGCCATACCTTAAGAAAACTGTATTTCTAACCCCTTAGTTTTCCCTATCATAACTAAACACTGACACAAAAAGACACAGATTGAAAAAAAAGTACAAGTTTTATCTGATTTCCTCCTATGGCCTCTTGATCCTGACAGTCAAAAGCATTTGTATAACAAATTACTATTAATACACTTGTGAAACAAAATAAGCAAACTCTTCTAGCATTGTCCCTCATGTTGGTAAGGGCTTTCAATGGTCAAATTTCAAAATCCCCTTACAACATTACATTCTTTACCTCTCAAGAATAGTTCTTTGTGGATGGGCTATCCCATAATGTGGATCCTTGATAGGAAAATAGTACATTAATAAATGCTCAGGCATAATGACCCAGGTTATTTGTTTCTGTGGAAAATTACATATTTTTGCCAAACTAGATATGAATTTACCTTTAACAACTAACAAAGAATGGAATGCTAAAATTTGCCTTGGTCAAATATTTTAGCAATATTTATCCAAGGATGTCATGAGCCATGATTGAATTAATCTGACTAAAAGGTGATAGCATAGGCTATTGGCTAAGAATATAGTCTCTGAAAACAATCACACTTAGATTTAAATCCTCACTCTGCCAGGTACTAGTTATGTGATCCAGAATAGGCCTTCCTGAGACTCAGTTTTCTCACTAGTGTGATGGAAATAATAATAATCTTTACCTTATAGGGTTGTTTCTGAGAATTAAGTTCTACAAGTGCATATATTTATAACACTCCACATAAACAGTAAAAACAAAGACTATATGATGCTTTCCATAGATGCAGAAAAAGCATTTGGCAAAATATAGCATCCTTTCTAACAAGACCGCTTAAGAAAACAGGTATAAGTGGCACATTTATTAAACTGATAGAAGCCATCTATGACACATCCATAGCCAATATAATACCAAATTTAGTAAAACTGAAAGATTTTCCACTTATAACTGGAACCAGACAAAGATGTCCACTGTCATGACTGCTATTTAAAATAGCACTAAACATTCTAGCCAGTGTAATCAAGAGAAGGATATCAAGTGTATCCAAATGGGGAAAGGAGGGGTCAAACTATCACTTTTTGGTAATGATATTATGTTACACTTTAAAAATCCCAGGACTCAACCATGCAACTCCTGGAAGTGATCAACAACTACAGCAATACCTAGGGATATAAAATCAATGTTCACAAATCAGTAGCCTTCTTATACACCAATAACAGAAAAACTGAGAATCTAATCAAAGATACAATACTCTTCATAATAGCACCAAAGAAAATGAAGTACCATGGAACTTACTTAACAAAGGATATGAAGGAACTCCACGGAAAAAACTACAAAACACTGAGAAAAGAAATAGCAGAAAATGTTAACATATGGAAGAATATACTATGTTCATGGCTGAGAAGAATCAAAATTGTCAAAATGTCTATTCTACCGAAAGTAATCTACAGATTCAATGCAATACCCATTAAAATATCAATATCATACCTCAAATATCTTGAAAAAAGTAGTTCTATGTTTTCTATGAAACTAAAAAAAAAATCTCAAATAGCCAACATATTTCTATGAAATAAGAACAAATCTAAAGAAATCACATTGCCAGATTTCAGATTATACTACAAGTCTACAGTCATCAAAACAGCATGGTACTGGCATAAAAACAAAGACATAGATTTATGGTATAGGACTGAAAACTAGGGGAACTGAAACTAGTTCCATATCACCATCTGATCTTTAATAAAGCAATCAAAGCATACATTGGAGAAATAATACCTATTTAACAAACAGTTCTGGGAGATCTTGTTAGCCACATGTAAAAGGCTCAAACTGGACCCATAACTCTCACCACTTAACAAAAATTAACTCATGATGGATAATAGATTTAAACCTAAGACAAAAACTATAAAAATATGAAAGAAAGACTCTTAACAACAATTGTCTTAGGAAAGAATTTATGAAGAAGACCCCAAAAGTTATCCCACAAGAACAAAAATTAATAAATGGAACCTGATCAAGTTAAAAAGTTTCTGGACAGATAAGGACGCAATAATAAAGGAAAGAGACAATCTTCAGAATAGGAAAAAATATTTGAATGTTATGAATCCAGTGAAGGGCTAATAGCGATAATCTACAAATAACTCAAGCCAATCAACAGAAAAAAAAAAAAGAAAAAAAAACCTATTAGAACCTGTGTGATAGATATGAACAGAATAACAGAATTTTTTCTCATGAGGACAAATGGCCAACAAACTCATTTAAAAATGCTCATCTTCAATTATTAGAGAAATGCAAATCAAAACCTCGTTGAGATATTACCTTACCCTGGTAAGAATGGCCCACATCACAAGGTCTAAAAATAACATATCTGGTGTGGGTGTGAAGAAAAGGGAATACTTTTTCACTGTTGGTGGAACTACAAACTAGTACAACCATTGTGGAAAGAAGTATGTAAAATCCTCAAAGAAATAAAAGTGGGCCTTCCATTTGATCTTTCATTCCTATACTAGTTATCTACCCAAAAGAATAACAGTCATTTTTACCACAAGGACATGTGCATTCAAATGTTTATAGCAACTCAATTTATAATTTTGGTGATGTAGAAACAACTCAAGTGCCCTTTGAGACATGAATGAATGAATGAACTGTGGTATATGTATACCATGGAATACTATTCAGCCTTTAAAAGATGGATATTTGGTATCTTTTGTTATAACTTGGATGTATTTGGAAAACATTCTCCTGAGTAAAATATCACAAGAATAGAAAGACAGGCATCATATGTATGCAATATTAATTAGAAACTTATAGATTAACAATCATGTGCTCACATGAGAAAAAAACTCAATTGAATTCAAGAAGAAGGGAGAAACAGAGGGGGTCAGTGGGTTCCTTCCCAGCAGGAATAATGTATGGTTGTATAGAACAATTCCTGTGTAAGTGACATAGATACAAGTTAGACTTTGCCTTACAAATGCAAGCATTATAGCCTAATTGTATGTATCTCACATTAAGCAAAAAAGGGATAAAAGTCTCCTATTGGAAAATAAGATAAAATAAATAAAATAAAATATCCAAGATTGAGTAACTACTTGATAATCACTTATTATTGATAATAATACCACCAACAATAACAATATGCATTTTTTTTACATACTACATGTTCTGGGCTGGGAAGCCAAAGTGGTATAAGTTATTAAATATGGCTCTGGATTATTTAATCATATATTCACCTCCACCTCAGACGGCTAAAACATCTAGCCATTTTTTTTTTGCCAAAAAATCCTATTAATATAAGTCCCTATCTATGGATGCTTTTGTTGTGTTCTACCAGCACCTCCCACCACAACAAATTGGCTTTGTGTCTTTAGCTCATAAATGGCACAGCCTAGTAAGTCAGATTGAAGAAAGAAGCCTCTTATCAAGCATCACCCTCAGCAGAGCTACTACTAGTATTTGCTAAAGAGAATCCCCAGAAAGCAAAAATTTGTTCAAAATCCAATTCAGGAAGAGGGGAGGGGCAAGATGGTTGACAACAGCCAGCCTCTGACAGAAGCTCCCATTCAGAGGGAAGGATAATAGCAGAAGACTGAGAGCCAAGTCAAGAGAGACAGGAGAAATAACTATAGGTCACCTCTGCTGAGGCAAGTTGCGGCTCCAAGAAGGCAAACTTCAGCTAAGACTTCACCAGAGTCACTGATCCACTAGGATCAGACAAGAAATAGCTGAATACAAGACAGAGTCACCCAACCCCAGCACAACCAAGCAGGTTTCCTCAGCCTCAGACTGCAATACTGTACGGGTCCTTTGCAAAGCTATTGGGGGAAAAGCTGCAGTCATTAGTCCCAGATCCTTGACAAAGGGCTGGTTAACCACAACTACAGGAACTCCCAATCCAACTTCACCTTACCTACCCACCTAGCCAATCATGAGGTGGAATCAATGGAAAAACCTGGCAACATGAATAATCAGAGTAGATTAACTCCCCCAAGAAAATATAAGGCAGACACAGCACAAGATCCATTCATAAACAAATGGCTGAGATGTCAGAAATTGAGCTCAGAATCTGGATGACAAATAAAATCAACAGAATGAAGGAAAAGATGGAACTAGAATTTCAAACAGTAATCCAAAAGACGTCTCAAGAATTGAATGAATTCAAAGACAAAATGATCAAAGATTTTGACACATTGAGGCAAGAATTTGCAGCCCTTAAAGATCTGAAAAATACAGTAGAATCCCTCAGTAACAGAATGGAGCAGGCAGAAGAAAGGATCTCTGACATTGAAGACAGAGCTTTTGAATGCTCCCTAACCCTCAAAGAGGAAAAAATGTGGAGAACAAAAATAGATCATTCTCTCAGAGAGCTCTGGGATAATTCAAAGAGATCTAATATTCACCTTATAGGAATGCCTAAAGGTGATGAGGTTGCTGTGAAGGCTACAAATATTTTACTTCATGAAATAATCAAAGAGAATTTTCCAGACATGCCAAGAGACTCTGAAATTCAGATAGCAGACAGTTTCAGAACACCAGCATGACTCAACTCAATTAAAAATTATCATAGACACATTATAATTAACTTCACCAAAGCTAATATGTAGGAGAAAATTCTGAACTCAGCCAGTCATAAGAAAACCATAACCTACAAGGGGAAGAACATTAGAATAACTGCAGATGTCTCTGCTGAAACATTTCAAGCTAGAAGAAGGTGGTCATCGACCTTTAATCTCCTTAAACAAAATAACTTTCAACCCAGGATCCTTTATCCAGCTAAACTGAGTTTCATCTATGGTGGACAACTTAAATACTTTAATAAAATTCACATGTTGAAGAAATTTACCCTAACTAAACCAGCTCTCCAGGACATTCTCAGACCTATCCTCCATAATGAAAAACACAATCCTCCACCACCAAAGTAAACTCTCTCAGAAACTTTTGATCAAATTCCAACATCCATAGTGGCGAAAGGACATTAAAAATGTCCACTGGACTTTCGAAAAACTCGATACCCAAAACTCTGATTTATCAATACTCTCAATTAATGTGAATGCCTTAAATTGCCATCTAAATAGTCACTGGTTAGGTGACTGGATACAAAAACTCAGGCCAGACACCTGCTACATTCCAGAGTCTCACTTTACCTCAAAAGATAAATATAGACTCAGGGTGAAGGGATGGTCATCTATAATTCAGGCAAATGGAAAGCAGAAAAAAGCAAGTGTTGAAATTTTGTTTGCAGATAAAATAGGCTTTAAACCAGGGTTCCTCAAACTATGGCCCAAAGGCCACATGCGACCTGCTGAGGACATCTTTCTGGCCCGCCAGGTGTTTTTGCCAACAGTGCCTGTCCTGCTTAGCAGGTAACTCATCCCGGGCCGAAGTGTGCATGTGTGGAATGTGCACTGCATCACTCTCTGACTCCTCTCCTTCTCCCTACCTCTTCCCCCTGGGTGTTTTTGCCTGTCCTGTTTAGCAGCCAACTCATCCTGGGTGACAGTGCGCATGTGTGGAATGTGCTCCACACTCTCTGACTCCCCTCCTTCTCTCTGTCTCTCGACTCCTCCTCTCAGTCTTGGGTGAGACTGAGACTTATGATCAGAGGTGTCATGAGCTTGCCTGTGCAGACCCTGCTGCTGCCTGAGAACCAAGGTAAGAAAAAGTTAGGATTTATTTTTTATTGAAGTTAGGAGGTCTGTTTTGTTTTGTTTTGCTTTGTTTTTAGCAGTTAGCAGGGCCTTTTTATTCAGTTAAGGGGGGCCCTTTCTTTCTGAAGTTAGGAGGTTTTTTTTTTTTTGTAGATGGGTGCACCTTTTTTTTTTTTCATTTTAAATATTGTATTTGTTCCTTTTTTATTTTTATTTTTTGCAGTTTTTGGCCGGGGCTGTGTTTGAACCCACAAACTCCAGTATATGGGGCTGGCGCCCTACTCCTTTGAGCCACAGGCACTGCCCCCGTTTTGTTTTGTTACTTCAAAATACAATATATGCAGTGTGCATAGGAATTTGTTCATAGTTTTCTTTTAAACTATAGTTTAGCCTTCAAATGGTCTGAGGGACAATGAACTGGCCCCCTGTTTAAAAAGTTTGAGGACCCATGCTTTAAACTAATAAAATTAAGGAATGACTGTCACTTCTTATTTGTTAAAGCCAACACTCAAAATGATGAGATTTCAATTATCAACATTTATGCACCTAACCAGAATGTGCCTCAATTTATAAGAGAAACTCTAACTGACATGAACAACTTGATTTCCTCCAGCACCATAATTGTCAGGGACTTTAATACTCCATTAGCAGTGTTGGATAGATCCTCCAAAAAGCTAAGCAAAGAAATTTTAGATTTAAACTTAACCATTCAACATTTCCATCTAACAGACATCTACAGAACATTTCATCCTAACAAAACTGAATACACATTCTTCTCATCAGCCCATGAATAATCCTCCAAAATTGGTCACATCTTAGGTCACAAATCTAACCTCAGAAAATTTAAAAGAATAGAAATCATTCCTTGTATTTTCTCAGACTATCATGGAATAAAAGTTGAACTCAGTAACAGTAAGAATCTGCATACACATACAAAAACATGGAAACTAAATAACCTCATGCTGAATGATAGCTAGGTCATAGATGAGATCAAGAAGGAAATTACCAAATTTTTGGAATAAAATGATAATGAGGACATAATCTATCAGAACCTCTGGGATACCACAAAGGCAGTCCTAAGAGGAAAATTTATAGTATTGCAAACCTTACACAAGAGAATGGAAAGAGAGGAAGGCAACAACTTAATGGGACATCTCAAGCAACTGGAAAAGGAAAAAACATTCCAACCCTAAACCCAGCAGAAGAAAAGAAATAACTAAAATTAGAGCAGAACTAAATGAAATTGAAAACAAAAGAATCATACAACAGATCAACCAATCAAAAAGATGTTTTTTGGAAATGGTCAATAAAATAGATAAACCTTTGACTAACCTAACCAGAAGTATAAGAATAAAATCCCTAATTTCATTAATCAGAAATGATAGAGGCCAAATAACAACAGACCCCTCAGAAATTCAACAAATCCTTAATGAATACTACATAAAATTCTATTTTCAGAAGTATGAAAATCTAAAGGAAATAGATCAATACTTGGAAACATGCCACCCTCCTAGACTTAGCCAGAAAGAAGTGGATATTTTGAACAAACCTATAACAAGTTCTGAAATAGCATCAGCTATAAGAAATCTTTCCAAAAAGAAAAGCTCAGAACCAGATGGCTTCACAACAGAATTCTACCAAACCTTTAAAGAGGAGCTAATACCTATATTACTTAACCTTTTCCAAAAGATAGAAAAAGAAGGAATTCTTCACAACACATTCTATGAATCAAATATCACCCTGATCCCCAAACCAGGAAAAGATCCAACAAGAAAAGATAATTATAGGGCAGCGCCTATGACTCAGAGGAGTGGGGCACCGGCCCCATGTGCTGGAGGTGGTGGGTTCAAACCAAGCTCCGAAGAGAAACTCAAAAAAAAAAGAAAGAAAAAGAAAATTATAGACCAATATCTCTAATGAATATTGATGCAAAAAATATTCAATAAGATCCTAGCAAACAGAATCCAACAACACATCAAACAAATTATACACCACGACCAGGTGGGTTTCATCCCAGGGTCCCAAGAATGGTTCAATATATGTAAATCTATAAATATAATACATCATATAAACAAATTAAAAAAAAGACCATATTATTCTCTCAATCGATGCAGAAAGTTTTTGACAATAGCCAGCATCCTTTCTTGATCAGAATGCTTAAGAAAATAGGTATAGAAGGATCATTTCTTAAACTGATAGAAGCCATCTACAGCAAACCCACAGCCAATCTTATATTGAATGGAGTAAAATTGAAATCATTTCCACTCAGATCAGGAACCAGGCAAAGATGGTCTCTGTCTCCACTGCTTTTTAACATTGTAATGGAAGTCTTAGCCAGCACAATCGGGCAAGAGAAGGCAATCAAGGGGTTCAAAATAGGACCAGAGGAGATTACATTCTCACTCTTCATAGATGATATGATTATATATCTGGAAAACCACAGGGAATCAACTACAAAACACCTAGAAGTGATCAAGGAATACAGTAATATCTCAGGATACAAAATTAACACTCACAAATGTGTAGCCTTTATATATACCAACGATAGTCAAGGTGAAAA
>CAUYON010081215.1:0-16697 GCA_963573935.1 Arctocebus calabarensis
AGCTCTGTGCTCTGGCTCGTTTAACTTCTCTGGGCCTCCAGGTCCTGCCTGTAAAATGGGGCTGAGATGACAGCTACCTTATAGGCTGTGGTGAGGATTACTGAGCTCATAAGCAGAGTGGGTCTAGAAAGCAGCCTGGGAGGTAGTGAGCGCCCAGTGAGGGTCAGTGAGTAAAACATGAGAACGAAGACCCGCCCTCCCACCAAGCGTGGTTGTGGAGGCTTCGCACAGGGCTGGGACATAGCAGGCTGGTGGATGGACCTGTTCTTCCTGTGTCTGAACTCTGCCTCCTCCATGAGAGGCCCAGAGAGGGTGAGTTGGTGGGAGTTCCTGCTCCTGGGGCATCCCTAGGCCCCCAGCTGGGTCAGGCAGCCCTCATATTTCCCACCACCCAGGGTCAGGCAGTGCTGGTCCCCATGGTGTGTGATGTTTGTTTCTCCCTCTGGCATTAGAGGCCAGGTCAGTGACCTTAGAACCTTTCTTCTCTATACCTGTAGCCCTTGGTGCAGAGACCACCCAAGGGTGGTTTTGTTCAGGGTGAATAAGTGAGGAAATGTGCCCAGGGTCACCCAGGAGGACTGAAACCAAGGCCTTCTGACCCCCAGAGCAAACTCAGCAGCCCCTTGCAGGTGTCTGCTGTGAGCAGAGGCCCCTCCTGCCCAGCCATCCAGTTATGTAGCATGTGTCTGTGAGATCTCCCTGTCTCTGCTCTAGGCCAGGAGATGCCCCAGAGCAGAAAACACAGAAACCTTTGTCCCATGACCTGACACTCAGGTGTGTGTGTGGGGGGAAACAACACAAACTGGTGATGGAAATACCAACTACAACAGCCCCCATGTTTGGCAACACCCTGTCACACCGTAGGAGAGATGGAGCTTTTCAGTAGGACCCTGGAGAGGCAGATCTTCAGGGCCCTTCCTGGCTGCTTGGCTGGAGCAGCAGAGGCCAAGCTTGAGCTCACTGTTGTCACCTGGGATGTAATGGTGAAAGAAAGGTAGCTGTGTTTTTAGCTTAGCAGCCTCCTGATAGAGAAAGGTGAGTTATGTCAATTTATAGGAAACAACAGCCCAAATGACAGGGCCTTAACCAATACAGAAGTTTATTTCTCTGTCACCTGTGATGTTTCATACAGGGGTAGTTTGGTTGCTCCTTATTCATAAGGGATCCAGACTTCCATTTTTCCAAGTCATTATGCCATTTTGTAGCTTACATCCTTTAGGGGGCTCAGGGTCTAAAATGCTTGCTGGAGCTCCAGCTATCACATCTGCATTCCTCATATGCTAAAGGGGAATAAGCTTATGTATCAGCTGACCTAGCTTTTTTTTTTTTAATAAACAAATAAATAAATAGAGCTGAAAGGGCGGTTTCAGGCAGAGCGGTGAAGAGCAGTCGTCTGGGTCAGGGGGGTGACTTTAGGTGATAGGTACTGTGGCACAGTGGATAGCACTTTGGACTTCTAGCTAGGCTTTGGCTTGTTCAAAGGTTGTGGGTTTGAGTCCCAGAGTCAAATTTTGAGGACTCCTCCCTCACTTCCATTTGGCATTTTGGGTCTTCCAGCACCCCTACAAGATCCCGAAAGTAAAACCGCAGGTTGCACCCACCGCTTCTTCAGTACAATAAATACATGTACTGTATTTGGTGTTTGGAAAAGCAGCCCGGCTCGTTTGCTAATACAAAGGGTACGGATTTGGAGGGTCTTGTTTAACTTCAGCCTGTGATAGCTATAAACCTGAGGCCTTATTTATCATGTTCATACAAAATCCTCTTGCTCAGAGCTGGACAGGGACCCCCCATTTTCTAGGCCTGGACAAACAGGCCTTTACTAGACTACATTCCTGACCTGTTTTTTTAGCCTTGGCAGAAGTTTATCTATATCTCACTGATTAAAGGTTGCCAAACAGCCACACCTAGAGGCAAGAGATGCTAGGAAATATATGTCCTGGACAATTTACTACCCTAAAGAAATGCGGGTTTCTTCCTTTAGGAAGAGGGGAGCGTGGAAACTTGGAAGGCAACCAATAGCCATTGCTGCACCTGTATTCGCTGGTCCACGTGTCCATTTACTCTGCAGCCAGTCCTGACCACTGCTCACTGTGAGCTCACTGCTCTCCTGCAAGCCTGCACAGACATTTGTGAGGTCAGAACTAGAGGTTTAGGCAGGAAAGGCTCCAGTGGCAGGGGGTGCAGCAGATCTGTCTGGCTCTGGGACCTGTGCTGCTTTGTTCCAAGGCACTTCCATGAATCCTTGGAGCCAAAAGTTGAGTCAGTGCCCCTCACTCATCTCAGCTCCTTGCGGAACCTTGTTCAGGGCCCGTTGACAGTTAACATGGTTTCAGCAGACTCAGTTATCTGTTTTCAAATTTGAAACCTCAAATCAGAAGGAGGCGGGGTTGCATCAGGGGCAGCAACAGGGCAGACATCCAGTGTCTGTTTCCTTCTCCTGGACTCAGGTGTGCAGGCTATTTCAGTCCATGAGACACAGGGAGCCACAGCCATCTCCACCTCTGGGACCGGCTGTCAGCGGTCCCACCTCAGTGCAGCCAGAGAAAGCAGCTGGTGTCTCCCGGGGCTGAGCACGGGGCAGGGCCACAGGGAAGGCTTCCTGGTTCCTTCCAAATTCCACCTGGTGTCTGAGTATCCTGAGCTCCCTTACTGGGCCACAGCCCTCAGCTCTCAACTCTGCTTCCTGAGCTGGGAGGTGCTCAGCAAACAGACAGAAGGAGCCAGGGACCCTGCCACGTACACCCCTGTGAGCAGAGTCCTTGGTTAGATGAGGAGAGAGCGGCTCAGAGGGACAGTGTAACCAGCTCCATAAGCAAGAAAACACTTTTTATATCATTATTTTTATATATTTTTTATAGTTCTATTATGTTTTAAGTTCCATAAAACTTAACTGTTATGTTTCCAGTCCCACACCAGTAAGAATTGCTGAGCAGAGCTTTGTCACTGTCTGTGGCTCTGATACTTTGCCTTTTCAGTTTCTTTCCCAGAAATGGCAGAAGGTCTTTGCAGCCATGAGATCACTACAGAGCCTTCCACCTCCTGTGTGGAGGGAGAAGACAGAATAAGTGATGAGTGCCCACAGATTGTGCCCAAGGACCCACCGGGTCTGCACACAATGCTGACAGAATGACCAATATTAACCCCTAGCCCTTTTTAACACTAACACCCCCACTCCAGGAGGAAATTATCCATACTTTGGTCATGAGATGTCCGTCCTAGTGGGATTTCTCACTGAGCTAGGGGGCCCTGCGCTCCACCCCAGACCCGTAATGCTTTCACTCCCCTCCTGCGCTATTCATTTTCACCTGACCCTGTTGGTCAGGGAGGCGGATTTGGGGCAGTTATACCTCCCTCCTCTCAGTAGACTCGTCCACTGTAATAAATCCTTTCTACTTGACAATCCTCATTGTCTCAGTAATTGACTGTCTATTTGGAAAACAACAAGAAACTCCCTTGGGTTTGTTAACAGAAGGACTGTGGGTTAGTGCAGGCAAGGCCCCGGGTCTCAGAGCTCCAGAGGGTCCCTCCAGAAATTGGTCGCTCAGTCATGGGGAGGTGCAGCTCACTGTAGGGGAGGGACAGGCTGGGCGGGACAGACCTGTTTCTGTTCCGATCGTCTGGTATTTCATCAACCTTCCCAAATTTCTGCTGTGCCCTTCTCTGGTTAGAGAAGAATTGAACACAGATCCCACTGAGCAAAAGAGGCAGAAAAACTTCCGGCCTGGAAGTGACAGGGGTTATTCCTAGTGCAGGGAGCTGGTGGACACAGGGTCTCCCTCCTCCTGCAAATACCCATCTCTATCCCCAAACACCAGAACCCTCCCTCCTGCGGCAGCGCCGGTCCAGGCCTGCCCCAGGTGCTGCACTCTGCCTACTGGCCAGGCCAGTGACATTCTCTCCACAGCTGTGAGCCCTGCTCTGGGCCAGCTCGGTGCCTGGAACATGGTGAGTTCTAAAGAGCATGAATTCGGAGCATATCCGAATGATACGCTCAGTCCCTGCCATACAGATCATTACATCCTGACATGACACCCAGCGCAGCTTTGAGAGTGAGGGGCCCATTTAACAGAGAAGGAAACTGAGGCTCAGAGTAGGACTGACTTGCTCCAGTTCGCACAGGGGTTGAGACCCAGATTCTGCCTGGCTCAGGCTTGTCCCTTTCCATCACATCATGGCACTCCCTCTGCGTTCTGTGCTCCTGAGGGACGGGACCTTCCCCTTGGGCATCCCTGGGTCAAGTCCTGGGGTTTATCCAGAATACAATCTTCTTTCCATGTCTCACTGTGGCCACTCTCCAAACCCTAGATGACAGAAAATTCACACCCACTCTCATGTTTAGACTTTTTCTGGGTCACAGGCCTGTTTCATTAATTAATGTCTTTTTGCTTCAAGGTGGGTGCCCTGCAGGGACCACCCCTCTCCCTAGTTTTGAGTGACTGAAAGTGACTTCCGGGTCATGCTATTTCAACAAATATTGAAATAGAATATTGAATACAGCATTGACCATTTGCTGTATACCAGACACTGGACCGCTTAACTTTGTCAAAGAAATTTGTACTTTTAGGGTGACAGCTTAAGGCCAGAACAGATTCCTCCCTGGACTCAGATCCAGGGCTGCTGTTCAAGGAGCTTGTGTGGTTACCAAGGACAGAGGCCAGAGCTCTCTCCAGGAAGGCCAAATTCTTTATTAGGCAGTGATGGAGCTAGGATTTGAACAAAGTTTGATCCCATGAGGAGGCAGAGGGGCCTATGTTTGAAAGTGGTAATCATTACAACAACACTGTGAGGAGACAGGCGGATTCCTGCAGGAGCTAAGCAAGCATGACAGGTTCACCAAGGGCCCCAAAGAAATCCGGACCCTGATCCCTGATTTTCCTGCAGCAAAATGGACTTTGGAGATCTGAATAAGGATCTTGCGATAATCCCCCCTGGATTATCTGGATGGTCTGTGGGTGAATCACACATATCTGTCTGAGAAGAAGGCGCAGAGGAGAAAGTGTTATGAACAGAGATGGGGTGATGCACTGTGAGCGTGCAGGAAGAGGCCAGGAGCAAGAAATACAGCAGGTGCTGGGGCCTGAAAACAGTAAGGAAAGAAATTCTATGTCAAGCTTCCAGGCAGCTCCACCAGCCAGTGACTTGACTTTAGCCTGATGGGTGACTTCTGGACTTCTGGCCTCCAAAACTGTAAGAGAGTACACGGGTACATTTTAAGCTACCAAGTTTGCAGTAATTTGTTGCTCATAGTAAAGAACACACTGACAGAGAGGGGAGGAACATTTGCCTGAGGCCTCCGGGGTATGAAGTAGCTGTTCTTCCAGATTTCAGCACGGTTCTCACGTCAAGAGGCAGACATGGCTGGTTCAAAGCATGTAGACTTGGCCCTGCGCTGAGGTCACAAATTGCTGATCTATTTTGTTGATTCTGGCTTTTAATTTTTTCCTGATCTGAAGGTAAGGACCAGACTGTATTGCCATGATGCTCTTGGCAGCCACTTGCTGTTCCACCCAAGGATGCTCTAGAATACATCAGTACCTTTATCTACCATCTCGGGACTGCTAAGAAGGGTGGCACCACTCTTCAGCAGCTCTCTTCCCTTTTTTCCTACCTGAGATTATAATGCCAATTCACTGATCAGTAACAAGAACTCCTCAGGGACTGTTCTGTGTCTTCTCCCACACTGACCTCTGTTGCTGGATAGAGGCCTTTATCAATCGTAGTGAGCAAATGTTCCAGCACTAGGCCTCCGTTCTGAAGGACCAGCCATTTCCATAGTACCTGGTATTTTCCTCTTTTATCACTTTCTTCAGTTTTCCTAGAGCAGAGCTTGACACAAGGATTTGGATGTGTGTGATTTCTGGAGGGAGCAGGACTTCTGAGGGCATGTAGTTGAGCAAGGACAGAGATCTGGGTGGTCTAGACTTGCACTAGGGCACTGTCCCCTGGCCAGGCAGGGGCCACCTCTGGGTGGGGTTGTGGATGCAACATGCTGGGACAGTTGTCTCATGATGCTTGAGGACAACTCTCTAGAGAAGGGGCCACTGCGTACCATCAGTGGCAACAATCCTGGTGGGCAGTGTGGGATGGGGGAGCACGGGGGTCCTTCACAGGAAAGAAGATCGGGTGGGTACCACAGAGCCTCTGAGTAGCACCTTGCTGAGTGTCTGCTTTCTTTCTTTGTGGAATTCTATGAAAAAGTCACTTCTGGCCCTGGCTAAGCCCTTGCTTCTACTGACTTTTTGTTGTTCAAGGAACAAGGTCCTGTTCATTGCCCAGGCTGCAGTGCAGTGGCACTATTGTAGTTTGCTGCTGTCCTCAAATACTGGGTTAGAACCATCCATCCTCCTACCTCTGCCTCCTCAGTAGCTGGGACTATAGGTGTGCACCATCACTCCTGGCTAATTGCTAAATTTTTGTAGAGAAGGTTCTGGATATGTTGCCAGGCTGGTCTTGAAGTACTGGCCTCAAGCAATCCTCTTCCCTCACCTTCCCAAAGTGTTGGGACTATAGGTGTGAGCCATGTGCCTGGCCAGTTCTTGGGAGTTTGAACCTCATCAAGGACCTGCATTTCCTATAGCTGCTTAATCTGTGCCCAGGATTTGTGGTTTGTGGTCTGTGTTTACATGAAACCCCTTCCCTAAATGTTTCCTTCCTCCTTCACTGTGTGTATCTGCTATTCCCCCATGCTCCTTGGCCTTGGGTTCCATGAAAAACAACTTAGAGTCTGCTTTGTTCTCTAACATGGCTGAAGGTAGTGGGCAGGGTCAGGTGAGCTTCCCCTGCTGGCCTCTGACTGACCACAGAGGTGAAGCAGCTGCTCAGAGTGGCTCCCATGATCCCTCCTACTGGTATTCACACCCATCTAGAATCCCTATTTCTTTTTGCGAGCTGGATCTAGGGGTCTCTCTGCAGTTCATGTGGAACCCAAGTATAATCTGCTAACATGGCTCCAGAGGCCAGTAAGCTCACCCTTAGTCCCAGGAAGGAACTGTGACTGCTTATAAGGACATTCCCAGGTGGACACCCACCATCAGGTGCTTCCAGTGAATAGAATTTGGCACAAATGATGGATGTCCCTTCCAGGTTTGGCTCTAAGACTGTGACTGCCTTCTTACTCACACTCTTCCTTATCCTTTGCTAGCTCCTATGACACAAGGTGTCATGGTGTGAATCTGAGCTCAGTGGAGAGGTTCACGTGATGAGGAACTGAAGAAGGCCTTCAGCCTACAGGCACAGAGAGAGTGAGCCTGGAAGCTGATCCTGCCCTCAATGAGTCTTGAGATGACTGGCTTGTCAGAGAACTGGAAC
This sequence comes from Arctocebus calabarensis, assembly GCA_963573935.1. Lineage (NCBI taxonomy): Eukaryota > Metazoa > Chordata > Mammalia > Primates > Lorisidae > Arctocebus > Arctocebus calabarensis. Next base: position 7,312 of record CAUYON010081215.1, read on the forward strand.
CAAGGAATCCAGTTCCGAGCTGCTCCTGAATTCCTGATACAGCAGCTATGATATAATCAGCAGTAGTGTTATAAGCAGCAAAGTCTGAATTCTGGGAGGTGGAAACTGAGACAGAGCCTGTGTCATGTGTCCATAAAACTTTATATGATATGGTAACATTTTCTCCCAGATCATCAAAAACTAGCCATGAACATGATTTTTCATAAATTAATCATAATTTATTTAGCCATTCTCTTATTATTGGCTATTTTGATTATCAGCATGATGAATAATGCTACCAAGATTTGTATATGAACTTTCATCCACATCACTGTTCATTTCCTAGGGGATTGTTTTCTAGAAATGAATTTGTTACAGCACACGTATTTTCATGATTCCTGGTATATATTGTCTGACTGTCTTTCAGAAGCCTTGTGTCAATTCACAGTCTCACCAACAGAATATGGTAATGCATGTAGGAAGCCCATTCTAGACTGAAACTCTAGACTATGGGGGCTCCAAATCTGTCTCCTGATCTGCAGAATCTAGCTCAGAGCCTGAAAGAGAGTAAGGCCCCTTGAGTGATCTTTCCCCACAATGAAAACTTAACTACCATTCACGGAAAAAAATAATATCCATTCCACTTAAACTCTGCCAGAAAATAGAGGAAAAGGAAATCTCTTTCAATGCATTTTATAAGGCCGTTCTTTCTTTGATACCAAACTAAAGACATTACAAAAAAGAAAAAAATTCCCAAGCAACATTCATCATGACCACAGATCCTAAAATCCTTAACAATAATTAGGGAACTAAGCCTAGAAACTTATAAAATGAATAATACATCATGCCCAGTAGAACTCATCACAGAAGGTAAGATTTGTTTAACATTAAAAAATTATACTAATAGCCTAAACAAAATTACATAGGTCATATCAATAGATGCTGAAAAAGCATTTGAAAAAATTCAGTATCTAGTTATAACAAAAACTATCAGTAAATTAGAAACAAAGAAAAAAATGTTCTTAACTTGGTTAAGTTTGACATCTATAAAATAAACTATAATTAATAATTGTACACATTGCGTTTCCTTTAAGAGTGGGAATAATTTAGGGTTGTCCTCTCTTACCACCTTTGTCTCATTTTGTATAGTTCATTGTCTCTAATGCAACAAGGCAAGAAAAGATTGGAAAAGAAAAAATAAAATCTCCTCATTTATAGATGATATAATTGTCTTTGGGGAAAACACTAAGGAATCTATTAAAATGCTATAAAAATAAATAAATGAGAAAATTCTAGAGGAAAATATAGGAGAAAATGTTTGTAATTTTGGGGTAGGCAAAGATTTTCTGGACACAAAAAAGCACAAACCATAAAAGAAAATGTTGAAAAGTTGGGCATCCTCAAAATTAAAATATTAAAGGATAGTGTCAGGAAAATGAAAGGAATGTCACAGACAGGTAAAGATATTTACAATAAATATATCTGATAAAAATACCCTTATGTAGGATATGTGAAAACTTTTACAATACAGTAATAATAGTAAGAAAAATACAATTTAAAAAAATGGTTAAAGGTTTATACTCTCAACCAAACAAGATACACAAAGGCAAAGAAGTACATGAAACAATAATCATCATCACTATTCATAGGGAAATTCAAGCTAAAACCACAATTGCATGCTGTTACATCCACTAGGATTGTTAAATTAAAATAACTAACAATACATATTAAGAGTTGGCAAGGATGTGGAACAGCTGGTATCTTGTATATTTACTAGTGGGAATGCAAAATGGTACAGATGTTTGGAAAAACTGGCAGTGTCTTCTAAAGTTAAATATATATGCATCCTATTATCCTCTTTGAGATACTTTCCTAAGAGAAATAAAAAAGTATTTTTACACAATGTCTTGCATGTGAATGCCCATATCAGATTTCTTCATAATAGAAAAAAAAAAAAAAAAACTGGATATAACCCAAATATCCATTAACTAGATAACAGATTAACAACAGCGGCATATCCGTACAATAGAGTATTAATTTAGCAGTAAAATGGAAAGATTGAGGTTTGCAATGCCGTGGTTGAAGCTAAAAGCCTTACGTTAAAGGAAAGCCACCACAAAGAAAAAATTATCTACTTCCAGGATAGACCGTATATGCTACACCATACAACAAACTTCAATGAATTTTAAAAGACATAAACACCACCAAACATGTTCTCCAATTAATGTGAAATAAGCCTAGAAACTGATAGCAAGAGAGATTTCCATATACGTTACGTGGAAATTAAATAGCACACTCCTAAATACTGTATAACCAATGGGCCAAGGAAGAAATCAAAAGAGAAAATATAAAATACACTGAGACAAATTAAAATGAAGATGCAACACACGAAAACTTGTAGAATTTTGCTAATGCAGTGCTTAGAGGAAAACTTTATCGCTGCAAAATCCTTACATTACGAAAGAAGAAAGACTTCAAGAAAGACATGGTCAGGTCTCAAGGCTCTCTTTTGGCCTCAGCTGGGCCACCTTCAGCGACTCTCAGCGACCCTTGGCCACCATCGGCCGGATCCGCAGCGCGGCTGGCCTAGGCGGTGCCCACTGCCCCGGGCTCGCTTAGGCGTCGCCGGCTCCCGCCCCTCCAGCTCGAGAGGGCTAGACGCGCTGCTGCCCACCCCTCGGAGCCCAGGTGGCGGTCCAGAGGAGGCTGGTGCTGGCAGCACTCACCAACAACCCCACCACGGATGAGGGCCTGTCCTCACCAGCCAGGGCCCCTCTGCAGCAAAGCTGGGGGCCTCCAGAAGGAGCTCCAGTGGCCAGAAGTGGATGAGCAGTGCAGCCGGACCTCCCCCAGAAGGTTGCAGGGAGAGCCCAGGGAGCGACTTCCAAAGATCCCAGAGCTGGGCACGGGCAATAGCAGTGGTCACCAAAGTGCAGCACTGACCTGCAGGCCTCATCATGGCCAGAAAGCTGATCCAGCTCACTACCAACCATCTCATACGTCATGGTTTCTACAGGGCCTTCTATGGGAGATCAGCGTCTGAGTGGAGCACTTGAGACCATGTCTCCCTGTGCTGCTCAGGCTGCTCTTGAACTGCTGACCTTAAGCGATGTTCCCATCCCAGCCTACTATAGGCCATGGGCACCTGTTCCTACCTTGTTTTTGTAACAAATAAAACAAGGGACCATGGCCATATCAGCACAATGACTCAACTCTTGTAATGTTGGCATTTTGGGAGGCCTAGGGATGTGGATTGCTTGAGCTCAGGAATTCAAGACCAGCCTGAGCAAGAGTGAGACCCTGTTTCTACTAAAAATAGAAAAATTAAGGCAAGGGGATAACTTGAGCCCAAGCACTTCAGGTTGCTGTGAGCTATCATAATGCCACTCTACCCAGGGCCACAGAATGAGATTCTGTCTCAAAAAACAAACAACAAACAACCTCCCAGGGACCATGTATATAGCATACAAATAAAAAGACGTATGTTCAATTGTGGCTCATATACCCATAATTTCTACTGATTGTTTAAAAAAAATGGATGATTAAAGCCATATATGTAGTATGGTAGCCACACCTCTAGTTTTTTTACTGAATGGGGAAAAACTGAAAGCCTTCTATTTATGATCTGGAACAAGGATTTACACTTTCACCAGTTATTCAGAACAGTTCTGGAAATTCTGATAGAGCAATCAGACTAAAGAAAGATACATAGAAAAAACAGACAAAAGAAAGAAGTACCCAAATTAGGAAGGAAGAAGTCAAATTATCTTTCTTTGCAGATGTTATGAAGATATCTAAACTCCCATGCTTACTGCGGCACTATTCACAATACCCAAGATTTGGAATCAACCTAAGTGACCAACAAGAGCTGAATGGATATTGCTTCTCATACTTTTGGCTAAGATGAAGTGTAGAATCTGTTCTTATCAGCTTAATATCTCATATGTCCTCTATCCAAGGACAATATATTAAATGGATTTTTGGAGAAATGAGTGGGAATAAGAACTTGCTCTGTCCACTCCACTCATCAGCCTGGTATTGTAGTACCTCCAAGAATGGTGCACACCTCTAGGAGAGAGGACTGAATTAAAAAAGAGAGAGAGATGAATGGCTATAGAAACTGGTACACATACACAATGGAATCACATAGTAAATAGCCATAAAGATGGAATGAAATTCTGCCATTTGCAGTGACATTGAAAGAAGTGGAGAACATTCTGTTAAGTGAAATAACCAAGAACAGAAAGACAAATCTTCCATATTCTTACTTGTATGTGGGAGCTAAATATTAAGAACGATTGATCTCATGAAGACAGAGAATAGAATGACAGCTAATAGAAGATGGGAAGGGTAGCATAGAGGGGAGGATAAAGTGTGGATAGTTAATGGGTCTAAGAATATAGTTAAATAGAATGAACAATACATTTAATAGCACAACAAAGTGATTATAATCCACAATAAGTTAGGGTTACTTTAAAATAACTAGCAGAGTAGAATTGGAATGTTCCTAACACAAAGAAGTGATAAATGCCTGAGATGGTGGATACCCCAATTACCCTAATTAATTCACATTGTATGAATTAAAAAATATCACATATACCTGATCAAACTAAAAAGCTTCTGCACTGCTAAGAATACCGTAAATGTAGCAGGCAGACAGCCCTCAGAATGGGAGAAAATATTTGCAGGTTATGCCTCTGACAAATGTTTAATAACCAGAATCCACAGAGAACTCAAACATATTAGCAAGAAAAGAACAAGTGATCCCATCTCAGGGTGGGAAAAGAACTTGAAGAGAAACTTCTCTAAAGAAGACAGGTGCACGGCATACAGACACATGAAAAATTGCTCACCATCCTTAATCATCAGAGAAATGCAAATCAAAACTACTTTGAGATATCATCTAAGATTAGCCCACATCACAAAATCCCAAAATCAGCGATGCTGGTGTGGATGTGGAGAAAAGGGAACACTTCCACATTGCTGGTGGGAATGCAAACTAATATATTCCTTCTGGAAGGATGTTGGAGAACACTTAAAGAACTAAAAATAGACCTGCCATTCGATCCTATAATTCCTTTGCTAGGTATATATCCTGAAGACCAAAAATCACATCATAATAAAGATATCTGTACCAAAAATGTTCATTGCAGCCCAATAAATAATTGCTAAGTCATGGAAGAAGCCCAAGTGCCCATTGACCCATGAATGGATTAATCAGTTGTGGTACATGTAAACCATGGAATATAATGCAGCCTTAAAGAAAGATGGAGACTTTACCTCTTTCATGTTTACATGGATGGAGCTGGAACACATTCTTCTCAGCAAAGTACCTCAAGAATGGAAGAAAAAGTATCAAATGTACTCAGCCCTAATATGAAGCTAATTTATAGCTTTCATCTGAAGGCTAAAACCCAATTATAGCACAAGAACATGGGAAAAAGGGCAAGGGAGGGGAAGGGAAGGGGGAGGATGAGTGGAGGGAGGGCGATTGGTGGGATCACACCTACAGTGCATCTTAGAAGGTACAGGTGAGGAGGGAGGGGCAAGATGGCCTACTGAAAGCAGCTTCCGACAGAGGCTCCTGTCCAAAAGGAAAGATAACCTCCAGAAACTGCCCAATTGAGCTGAAGACTGGGAGCCCAGCCGAGAGAGAGAGAGAGAGAGAGAGAGAGAGATATTGATTGAGAGAGAGAGAAGAAGTGATAACTGCAGGTCATCTCTGAGGCAAGCGGCAACTTCAAGAAACCAAGCTTCAGGCAGAAAAACTGAACCAAAGTTTTTCGCCATTCAGAACTTCCAGGACACCCTTCCCCCCTTACCTGATGCACCAGAAACCTGACCTCTGCTGAAACTGAGGGAGGAGGACTTGAGCAGTACCCACCCTCCCTATCTGCCAGACCAGGCGGCCTGCCAGGTAAGAGACCCCGGGGCCGCACTGAGCCCCCATCAGCCTCCAGGCCAAGAACTCCAGCGGGACCCCTGCGCAGCCTGATTGGCACCCTGGTGGGCCTTGGCCGGCCAAGAGCAGTGGCCAGGAAGAACTCCCGCACAGATCTGTGCCCCTCCCAGCCTGATCCGTGCCACAGGTCCGCTGCCCACAGCACCAGAAACTCCACTCTGCAGGGATCCCCCTCGCCCAATTGGCACTCCACTGGCCTTGCCTGCCACCAGCAGCTGCCAGGATGTCCTCAGGGACTCGTGCCAAGTGCCAATCTGTGCCTTGTCCGGGCTGGGCTGGCCGCCTGCCAGGTCCCACCTGGCTCTGACCCATGCCCCAGGCCTGCTGCCCACAGTGGCCAGGAACTCCACTCCGCAGGGACCCCCATGACTGGCATCGTGTGGTGCCTTGCTCCACCGGCAGCAGCAGCCAGGAACTCAACTGGGTCCTATGCAACCTGATTGGCACCCTGCTGGGCCTTGGCCCACCGCCAGCAGCGGCCAGGAACTCCGCCCAGACCCCTGCCCGGCCCCGATCTGTGCCCCGCCCAGCGTTGGCCCACTGGCTCCAATCCGTGCCCGAGGCCTGCTGCCCACAGCAGCCAGGAACTCCACTCCACCTGCCCCAATTGGCACCCTGCTGGGCCTTGGCCCGCAGCAAGCAGTGGGCCAGGAACTCTACCAGGACTCCTGGGGACCCAATTTGCACTCCCCCACCACCTGATTGGCACTCTGCTGGTCCTTGGTCTGCTGCCAACAGCAGCCAGGAAGTCCACCAAGACTCTCCCATGGGCTGATATGTACCCCACCCAGCCTTGGCCTGCCACCCTCCCTCCGGAGCCCTCCTGGTGGACTGCTGGTGGAACGGGCTCCCTTTGCAAAGGCCACTGGATGCCCCATCCCAAGCCCTGCTGCTTGATCAGGGCGTGCCACATTCCGGAGCTACTCCCACAGCCAGAACTCCCTGGGTGGGGCAGTCCAGAGGAGCTACACAGGGTCCCTCCCTCACAAAGATCCAGCAAAAACAGAGTGATGCTGCCGGGTTCTGATCTGGGAGATACACCTCCTCAACTCTGAGGACAGTCACAGGCAACAGTAAAAAATAATCATGAGTCAGAATCAACAGAAAAACTCTGGCAATATGAATAATCAGAGTAGATCAACTCCCCCAAGGAATGACAAGGTAGATACAGCACAAGATCCCTTGCATAAGCAAATGGCTGAGATGTCAGAAATCGAACTCAAAGTCTGGATAGCAAATAAGATCAGAGGAATGAAGGAAAAGATGGAATTAGAATTTCGGGCAGTAATCCAAAACATGACCCAAAACATGTCTCAAGAATTAAACAAATTCAAAGACAAAATGACCAAAGATTTTGACACTTTGATACAAGAAGTTACAGCCCTCAAAGATCTGAAAAATACAGTAAAATCCCTCAGTAACAGAATGGAGCAAGCAGAAGAAAGGATTTCTGACATGGAAGACAAAGCTTTCGAATGCTCCCAAACTTCCAAAGAGGAAGAGAAATGGAAGTCTAAAATGGATCATTCTCTCAGACAGCTCTGAGATAACTCGAAGAAAACCAATATTTGGCGTCACAAGGCACAGAGTCTCTTCTTTATGAGATTATGAAAGAGAGCTTCCCAGACATGCCAAGAGATTCTGAAATTCAGATAGCAGACAGTTTCAGAACCTCAGCATGACTCAATCCGAATAAGACATCCCCTGGGCATATCATAATTAACTTCACTAAAGTTAATATGAAGGAGAAAATTCTGAAAACAGCCAGACATAAGAAATCCATTACCTACAAGGGGAAGAATATTAGAATAACTGCAGATCTCTCTGATCAAACCTTTCAAGCTAGAAGACAATGGTCATCGACTTTTAATCTCCTAAAACAAAAGCACTTTAAACCCAGGATCCTGTACCCAGCTAAACTGAGTTTCATTTATGATGGAGAAATTAAATACTTTAATAGCATCCATATGTTGAAGAAATTTGCTATAACTAAACCAGCTCTCCAGGATATTCTCAGACCTATTCTCCATAAAGACCAGCATAATCCTCCACCAGAAAAGTAAACTCACCCAGAAAGTTTTTATCAAATTTCAACTTCCACAGTGATGAAAGGATTAAATATGTCCACTGTACTTTCTAAAGATTTATCTTTGCTTTCAATTAAACTGAATGGTTTAAATTGTCCTCTAAAGAGGCATAGGTTGGCTGACTGGCTACAAAAAATAAGGCCAGATATCTGCTCCATACAAGAATCTCATCTTACCTTAAAAGATAAATTTAGACTCAAGGTGAAGGGATGGTCAACTATATTTCAGGCAAATGGAGAACAGAAAAAAGCAGGTGTTGCAATCTTATTTGCAGATACAATAGGCTTTAAACCAACCAAAGTAAAGAAGGATAAAGATGGACATTTCACATTTGTTAAAGGTGCTACTCAATATGATGAGATTTTCAATTATTAACATTTATGCACCCAAACAGAAAGCACCTCAATTTATAAGAAAAACTCTAATAGACATGAGCAACTTGATTTCCTCCAGCTCCATAGTAGTTGGAGATTTTAATACTCCTTTAACAGTGTTGGATAGATCCTCCAAAAGGAAGCTAAGTAAAGAAATGTTAGATTTAAAGTTAACCATTCAACAACTGGATTTAAGACATCCGCAGAACATTTCATCCTAATAAAATTGAATACACATTCTTCTCATCACCTCATGGAACATACTCCAAAATCAATCACATCTTAGGTCACAAGTCTAACCTTGCTAAATTTAAAAGAATAGAAATTATTCCTTGCATCTTCTCCGACCATCAAGGAATAAAGTTGAACTCAATAACAACAGGAAACTGCATTCTCATACAAAAACATGGGAATTAAATAACCTTATGCTGAAGGATAGATGGGTCATAGACGAGATTAAGAAGGAAATTACCAAATTTTTTGGAACAAAATGACAATAAGACACAAACTATCAGAACCTCTGGGATACAGTTCTAAGAGGGAAATTTATAGCAATGCAAGCCTTCCTCAAGAAAATGGAAAGAGAGGAAGTTAACAACATAATGGGACATCTTAAGCAATTGGAGAAGGAAGAACACTCCAACCCCAAACCCAGCAGAAGAAAAGAAATAACCAAAATTAGAGCAGAATTAAATGAAATTGAAAACAAAAGAATTATACAACAGATCAATAAATCAAAAAGTTGGTTTTCCAAAAAGGTCAATAAAATAGATAAAACTTTGGCTAACCTAGCGAGGAAAAAAAGAGTATAATCCCAGGGTCTCAAGGCTGGTTCAATATACATAAATCTATAAATGTAATCCACCACATAAACAAATTAAAAAATAAAGACCATATGATTCTCTCAATTGATTCAGAAAAAGCTTTTGAAAATATCCAGCATCCCTTCGTGATCACAACACTTAAAAAAAAAATTGGTATAGA
>CAUYON010081217.1:0-10375 GCA_963573935.1 Arctocebus calabarensis
TTCTAATCCAACCGAAAAATAGTCAGATGTTACAGCAGGTACCTGTGGTCCCAGCTACTTGGAAGTCTGAAGCAAGAGAATCACTTAACCCTAGGAGTTGGAGGTTGCTGTGACGCCATGGCACTCTACCCAGGGCGACAGCTTGAGGCTCTGTCTCAAAAAATAAAAAAATAGTGAACAGCCATATGAATGGATCTATGCGATTATCAGCCATTACTAGCAGTCTGTGACAATTAAACAGAATGAAGAAAGTATGAGAATTTTGCTTGTTAGTGTTATGCCCCCTCAAAGGAGAAAATCCTGATTTTTTTCTGAAATCTTAATACTTTTCTAATTAACAAAATAATTTTTTTTTTTTTGAGGCAGAGCCTCAAGCTGTCACCCTGGATAGAGAGCTATGGCATCATAGCTCACAGCAACCTCTAATTCCTGGGCTCAAGCGAGTCTCTTGCCTCCGCCTCACAAGTAGCTGGGACTACAAGCGCCTGCCACAACGCCCGGCCATTTTTTGGTTGCAGCCATCATTGTTGTTTGGCGGGCCCAGGATGGATTCGAACCCACCAGCTCAGGTGTACGTGGCTGGCGCCTTAGCCCGTTGAGCCACAGGCGCCGAGCCAACAAATAATATTCTAATGCACTAGATGTTTCTTAAAAAAGGTCTCCAAAAGCAAGCACATGAAAGGATGCCCAATCTCATATATTACCAGGGAATTTCAACTTAAGACAATAATGAGATACCAATATACACATATTAGAATGACTAACGCCCAAAGTGCTGGCAATATTAAAAGCTGGTGAGGATGTTGAGGAAAAGTAAACTTCATTCATTAGTGGTGACAATGCAAAGTGTTATAGTCACTTTGGAAGACACTTTGGCATATACAGTATTATATATATTCTTGCCATACAATTTAGTAATTGTACTACTTGATATTTTCCCAAATAAACTGAAAACTTAAGTCCACACACACACAAAAAGGTCTTCCAAAAAATGGTCTCAAAAACTTATTTTAGGACATCATAGAGAAGGCATGAATTACAACATACCCTGAATAAGGGAAGGAACGTATTTACATTAAGTGAAGCAATTTCTACACAAGGAAATAGGGATTGATTAACCTGAGGCATAATTCATTTTAGCAAATTATTTTGTTCCCATAGTAAAGAACATAATTAACTGAAAAATAAGAGTAGTTGAAAAATACATACATGATATTCACAAAATACATTCTGTCCTTTTTTTTTTTCTTGAGACAGAGTTTCACTATGTCACCTTCAGTAGAGTGAGGTAGCATCACAGCTCATAGCAACCTCAAACTCTTGGGCTCAAACTATCCTTTTGCCTCAGCCTCCCAAGTAGCTGGGACTACAGGCGCCCACCACAACACCAAGCTATTTTTTTAGAGATGGGGTCTTGCCTCTTGCTCAATCTGGTCTTGAACTTGGTAAGCTCAACCAACCCACCCACTTTGGCCTCCCAGAGTGCAAGGATTACAGATATGAGCCACCACGCCTGGCCTAATAGTAAACTCTGAGCATACCACTGTACTCTAGCCTAGGTGACAAAACAAGACCCTACAAAATAAGATAAAGTATAGTGCAGTACAGTACAATACAGTAAAATAAAAGAAACAAACAGCAAGATTCGCTCAGACAAAACAAAACTATACCTTTTGGTAGATTTTATATATACATGTATATACATACACACAAGTATAAAAATGTTATAGCTAAGGATTTTAAAGATTATCTAGGCTAATACTCTTACTCAACAGATAAAGAAACTAAGATCAAATCAGTTTTAGTAACTAAGACAATGACAAAAGTATGAAGAGTTACAAATTCCTGCCTCTGCCATACATGGTGGCACTGACAACCACCCAGTGTTGCTTCTGTGACAATTCTTAGGCATTAGGATTCAAGGTCTGGTCAGAAATCAAAGGGAATCTGAATACAGAAGCCATGCCATTCTTTCTGGAATCTTTACTATACAGACAAACTAGATTAAGAGAAAAGGCCTCAAGTCATCTTTGCATTTGCTAATAACATCTCAGTTCAACTAATGCACCTGACAAGAAACAAGGGAGGACACCAACAGGAGTCCATCAATCTCAGCCAAGCATGTTGCTCTCTCCTCTATTCTCCCCACCACTGTAAGAACAAAAATAAGTACTATGCATTCGAGGAGTGTCTTGTACAAAGGCAACTTTAAAGTGCAAGTTGTTTCCTATGAAAAACTGAGAAAAATGAGAACGATGTAACCTAAATATTGTACCCTCATATTAATTTGAATAAAGTTAAAAAAAATGAGAAAAAAATGTTGATAGAGGCAGAGCACGGTGGCTCACACATTTAATTCCAGCACTTGGTAGGCCAAGGCAAGTGGATTGCCTGAGCTCACAGCCTGAGCCAGAGCTGAGACCTTGTCTCTAAAAATACCCGGGTGTGGTGGCGGCTACCTGTAGTCCCAGCTACTTGGGAAGCTGAGGCAAGAGATCACTTGAGCCCAGGAGTTTGAGATTGCTGTGAGCTGTGACACACGGCACTCTACCAAGGGCAACAAAGGGAGACAGACAAATAAAATAAAACAGAATCAGTTAACTATATCCTTTTAAACTTGTTACCTATCATTCTGTAACATTTCAATCCTGACAGATGAAAGAACTTTATAATAGCATAGAAACTCTAGGCCCTTTTCATTTGTCTATACCTCGTTTACCAAGTGATGACCCAGCAAACAAACAGCCAGTGGATGTCTCAGCAATAATTCTATAAAAGAAAAAAAAGAATCATTGCTAATTATGCTATAAATATTCTAAAATTACATACAAACACAACACAGGAAAACAGTGACTGTTAAATAGGCAGCACCCCTAAATCAGGCCAGCATATTGCAAAAGTGAAATTCTTCGTACAGAGAAAGCAGCATGATTAAAATTTTCCAGTGGCGTTAATCAAGCCATTAGTATACTTCAGCACTGGACCAGAAGTGCCACCAGATTCTAATCTAATGGTAAGAAATGCCTTCCCACCTCATCTCCTCCACGCTATTTCCCCCAACCCCCGCAATGAACATATCATCAGCACTAAGTGGAACCATTTCACAGACCATAAAGGGTTTAAAGATATCATAAGTAAAAGACCTTATGTAAGGACTTTTGTTTTGTTCTATAGCTTTTAGATAGTATTATAAGCAGAACAATCCTATTAAACCCTTTAACAGAAATTCTGAATAAGAAGATTTGAAATTTAAATATCCACAATGATACGTTCATACTTCAAAAACATCATTTAATAATTTTTATAATACTTAAATTTATAATTCCATATTGGAGAAAAGTAATAGTTCTATACTAGTTTTAAAGAGATCTTTCCCATTTATAATATTTATTTGTAAGTTGATTTCACACTTAAGGTATTTAAACAACTGAAAATGTTTCTTACATGATCAGCTAAGCCTAAACATCTGATTAACTTAAGACATTTACGCAAAAGAGATCTTACAATGTAATAAAAGACAACCCATCTGTAGAAAAAATTCAAAATAATCGTCTTAATTCGTCATACTGCTGTTTTAGGTACGAAAGCTCTTAAAAACATTAATCGAAACTTCTTAAAACTATAACATTTAAGCAAAAGAACTACAAATCTGTCAATTAAATGGGGTAATTATTTCAGGGCTCTCACCCAATGTCTAGGAAAAAGTATTATCTCACATTATTCCATTTCCATTGCCATATGCTTGGTCTTTAGGTTCCTGAACAGGCTGAATGTTAACATACAAATCCCTGATTTCCTTTCTGATGCATCTAACAGCTGCTGCTGCCATATCTTTTGCTACCTATTTTGACAAGACAAAAAAATAAAATAAAATAATTACTAATTATTTGACAAATTGTTTTCAAGTCTTTAAAGACACATAAAACTATTACATGCACTTAATAACTTGATTTTTAAAGGAGAGAGCACTAATTATTAAGAAAAATGTTATAGCTGGGCGTTATGGCAGACACCTGTAGTCCCAGCTACTCTGGAGGCTGAGGCAAGAGAATCGCCTAAGCCCAGGAGTTGGAGGTTGCTGTGAGCTGTGTGATGCCACAGCACTCTACAGAAGGTAATAAAGTGAGACTCTGTCTCTACACACACACACAAAAAAAAAAGGAAAGAAAAATTTTGCACGTTATAATATTAAATTTTTTCAAAATTTAACCAGGCATGGTAGCTCATGGGAGACCAAGGTGAATAGATCGCCTGAGCTCACGAGTTAGAAACCAGACTGAGCTAGAGTAAGACCCCCATCTCTAAAAATAGCTGGGCATTGTGGTGAGCGCCTGTAGTCCCAGCTACTCAGGAGGCTGAGGCAAGAGAATCACTTGAGCCCAAGAATTAAAGGTTGCTGTGAGGTGATGCCAGGGTACTATACCGGGGGTGACAAAGTTAGACTCTGTCTCAAAAAAAAAAAAAAAAGAATTTCAAAATTTAGATGACATAATACTTATAAAGACATACACATACTTCTAAGAATATCTAAACAACTTACTTTAAATGGTAAAACACCAGCAACAAAAGCTCTTCCATATATCTTAGTCACAGTGCCACGGTCAGTTAAATTTATTGGGTTCAACTGTTTAACTGGTGACATTCGGACAATCACTTCACCACCACCTTTTGGGTAATACCCCCTATGAAAAATATAACAAACAGCCACATAAACTGACTGCATGACAAAATAAACCTCATCATTACAATAAAGTGACATGTGAATGATATTCAAACATGTAATTCATGGAAAGATCTAAAACTCTAAATAATACTTTAGGTCTGTGCTATAAGCTAAACACAACTAATAAAATTAAAGAAAATTTAAAAATCTAAGCCAGCCATGGTGGTTCATACCTGCAATCCCAGTACTTCAGGAGGATGAGGCTGGAGGATTGCTCGAGGCCAGCCTGGGCAACATAACAAAACCCAAACTTTACAAAAAAATTGAAAAATTAGCCAGGCATGGTGGCATGTGCCCGTAGTCCTATCTACTTAGGAAGATAAGGGAGGAGGATCACCCACAGCCCAGGAATTCGAGGCTGCAGTGAGCTACTATTGTCCCACTGTGCTCCTGCATTGGCAACAGAGCAAGACCCTCTGTCTTTATAAATAATTTTAAAAATCAGCTCCCTAGCTACACTAGCCTCATTTCAAGTGCTCAGTAGTCACATTTGGCCAGTAACTACCACATTGGACAGCACAGACAGGGAATACTTCCCTCAGTGCAGAAAGTACTATCTGCATATGTTCCTTGAAAGCCTAATCTATTTCTTTTTTCCTGCTTTTTTCCTATATCTAAAATAATGTCTGGTATATGGTAAGTGCTCAAATAAATATGTGAATATTAAACACTAATAAAATTTTAACTCATTTATTTATTTCACTTATTCTATAGCAGATACTAAGAACGACAGTTGTCCTCTCCTCCAAGAGCTCACCATGTGGTAGGGGATGATCCCACACAGTAACCACTAGAACACAAGTTAGGTTGGGAGGAAGACTGCACACAGGTGCGAACATGAACTCTGGTGGAAGTACATACACATAAGAAATGACAAGTTTCACTTTTGGAAAAAACATAAGATTTCTAATTTTTTGGATAGCAGGAAAAAAATAACTTGAACAAAGACAAAGTTCAAAGGAATAGCAAGAAATTAGTAATATGGATGTAGTTAGAACACATGGTATGTGGGAAAAAGGGAAGGGATGATGAAGCTAAAAAGATAAGTCAGAGTAAGTCTGCAAAACACTTAAATGCCATGCCAAGAATTTGGCTTTGTTATTGTGCAGGCTTAAAGATAAATAACCTGAATGCCTAATATGTTTCTCAAGAAAATAATTTTTATCACATTGTGGAAGAGAATCTTTTTGTTTGTTTTGTTATTGCTGGCAGCAATTGCCTTTTTTATTTTTTTCAAATTTCATATTATAGGAGGTTACTCTTGTTAGGTAAGGACAAGTTGTGTTGTGTCCCGCAACCAAGAGGTATCCCATCTACCCTACATTATGCACATTTGGTGGGAGCACACAGATCTCCCACAAATCGAATTAAATTGAGTTTTTCTCTTGTGCAGGTATGTAGTAGTTTGTCTACTGGCTTCATGTTAGTACTGAGTACACTAGATGCTTTCTTTTCCATTCTTGTGATACTTTACTAAGGATAATGCTCTCCAACTCTATCCAGGTTGATATCAAAGCTGTAAAGACGCAGAGAATCCCCTTCATAACCTCACAGTGCCTAGTCCAGCTGTCTGCATACAGTAAACATTTAACTTGTGCTGAGGCATGGAACATTAATAATGAAGCTGACGCAACATGAAAGTTCCCTGAAAAATATTTCCCTAAACATTCATGTGTAATGTTTTTAAGTCCCCATGACCCTGCTGTTTACTGTTTTTAAGCCATAAAGTATAATTATTTTCTTTAAGAATTATATTTCGTGGATTCCAGGATGACACTTATCTAAGGTCTACCCTTCCCACTAGTTTTTAGCACAGGTAATGAATCAAAAGGGCTAAGAA
Source organism: Arctocebus calabarensis (assembly GCA_963573935.1). NCBI lineage: Eukaryota > Metazoa > Chordata > Mammalia > Primates > Lorisidae > Arctocebus > Arctocebus calabarensis. Next base: position 6,564 of record CAUYON010081217.1, read on the forward strand.
AATAGGCAACTCACCTCATTTTAATGTCACAATTAAACTGGAAACCAAATTTTTCAACTATTGGCTTGAAAACCTGAAAGATCAGTTCACCAATATGTTAGCCACTACCAAGTCAACAAAAAATATTACTTACTAAATAAAAGTAAGGTTGCTCTGCTGACCTAGGAATCAGGCATTATAGTTAAATAGTGACATAAGAATATATAGACTCCATTTTCTTTCTTTCTTTTGTTTTTTAGAGATAAGAGTCTTACTTTAGCGCCCTGAGTAGAGTAACGTGGTGTCACAGCTCACAGTAACCTCCAACTCCTGGGCTTAGGCAATTCTCTTGCCTCAGCCTCCCGAGTAGCTGGGACTACAGGCGCCCGCCACAACGCCCAGCTATTTTTTTGTTGCAGTTTGGACTGGTGCAGGGTTTGAACCCACCACCCTCAGTATATGGGGCCAGTGCCCTATCCACTGAGCCATAGGTACTGCCAGACTAGTTCCATTTTCAAATGAAAAAACTGATATGCAGCTAAATTTAAAAATTAATGTAATCAGGGATTTACAAGTATATCCAACAACAACAAAAAAAAATTCAGAATTCAGGCTCGGCACCTGTGGCTCAAGCCGCTAAAGTGCCAGCCACATACACCTGAGCTGGTGGGTTTGAATCCAGCCTGGGCCCGCCAAACAACAAGGATGACTGCCAAAAAATGGCCAAGCATTGTGCAGGCACTTGTAGTCCCAGCTACTTGGGAGGTGGAGGCAGGAGACTCGCTTGAGCCCAGGAATTGGAGGTTGCTGTGAGCTGTGATGCCACAGCACTCTATCCAGTGTGACAACTTGAGGCTCTGTCTCAAAAAAAAAAAAATTCAGAATTTAGGAAACATGATCTCAGTGGTTATTTTACTCCAGAAACCGGTATTTCCCAAGGAGACCTAACCCATCTCAACACAGAACACTATAAGAAAATGGGGGAAAAAAAATAATCCTATCCTTAAAACATTTAAAATAAACCCTTTATGTGCAAAAAAAAAAAAGAAATACTGGTGAACAGCATTTCATCCTGTCTTTTTGATGTTTTTATATACAGTAATTGAAATCTCACTGTACATAAAATGTTTTATTTTTATTTTTCCTATTTAACATTACAAACATAAGCATTTTCCTGATATCATAAAATTATTGCTAATAAATATCTGAATGACTGCATGGCATTCTAACATAATTTACTTAACCATTCTCCAAGTTTTCATTTATTATGTAATGATAATTATAGACTATAATGCTATGCTCAGATATAGCAGATATATGCTCAGATATACCTTTAATTATTATCTTATGCTGCATTTTGTGATATTTAATTAGGATAGTTTTCTTAAAGTGAAATTACCATATAGAGATTAATTCTCTTTCCTTTTATCTTTTTAGAGCAAAAAAAAAAAAAAAATACTCCAAGCTACTTATAGTATTATACCTTTATAGGACTTTCTGAAAAATGGCAAAAGTGGGCGGCGCCTATGGCTTATCGAGGAGGGCACTGGCCCCATATACTGAAGGTGGCGGGTTCAAACCAGACCTCCATTTAACTGCAAAACCAGAAAAATAGCCAGGCGTTGTGGTGGGCGCCTGTAGTCCCAGCTACTCGGGAGGCTGAGGCAAGAGAATCGCCTAAGCCCAGGAGTTGGAAGTTGCTGTGAGCTGTGTGACGCCACTGCACTCTACTGAGGGCGATAAAGTGAGACTTTGTCTCTACAAAAATAAATAAATAAATAAATGGCAAAAGTATGAGTAAAAACAGATCAGTAGTTATGACAGCTGTGGGGGCAAGATTGATTACAAAGGGGTATGAAGGAATATTTTTACAGTAATGGAACTATTCTCGTTTGTTTTTTTTTTTTGAGACAGAGCCTCAAGCTGTCACCCTGGATAGAGTGCTGTGGCATCACAGCTCACAGCAAACTCCAATTCCTGGGTTCAAGTGAGTCTCTTGCCTCCGCCTCCCAAGTAGCTGGGACTATAGGCGCCCGCCACAACACCTGCCATTTTTTGGTTGCAGCTGTCATTGTTGTTTGGCAAGCCTGGGCTGGATTCGAACCCGCCAGCTCAGGTGTACGTGGCTGGCGCCTTAGCCCGTTGAGCCACAGGTGCCAGGCCTATTCTCTATCTTGATTATGGTAGTTAGTTCACAATTGTATGTTCATCAGAAATCATGGAACTAGGTCAGGTATGGAGGTTCACAACTGTAGTCCTAGCACTTTGGGAGGCTGAGGCAAGAGGACTGCTTGAGGCTAGGAGTTCAAAACCAGCCTGGGCAAAATAGATTCCACCTCTACCAAAACAAATTCAACCAAGCAAAAAAACTAAAAACACTTTCTACATGGAAAAAAAAAAATCATAAAATTTTACATTAAAAAGGGTAAATTTGGGTGGTGCCTGTGGCTCAGTGCATAGGGCACGGCCCCATATACCAAGGGTGGCAGATTCAAACCCAGCCCCAGCCAAACTGCAACAAACAAACAAACAACAACAAAAAAATAGCCAGGCATTGTGGTGGGCGCCTGTAGTCCCAGCTACTCAGGTGGCTGAGGCAAGAGAATCTCCTAAGTCCAGGAGGAGGAGATTGCTGTGAGCTGTGTGACACCACAGCATTCTACCAAGGGTGATAAAGTGAGACTCTGTCTCTTAAAAAATGGGGGGAGGGGGGGTGATTTTGATTAGCTAGGCAATGCCTGCACACCTATAATCCTAGCTTAGGAGAATGAGGCAGGACATTCTCGAGCCCAGGAATTCAAGACTGCAGTGAGCCATGATCACACCACTGTACCCTAGTCTGGCTGACCGACCTTGTCTCAATCAATCAATAAGAACAATGAACTTAATTATAAATAATGACACCTCAATAAACCTGGAGAAAAAAACATCATACAACTTTTCTCTCCCACTAGTTGTGCAGGCATGCCAGTATTGAGTTTAATCATTTTTAAAATGTTTGAATTTTCCTCCAAATCTTAATTCCTGCATGTATTTAAAAAAGCCTATAGGCCAGGCACAGTAGCTTACCCCTGTAACCTTAGCACTCTGGGAAGCCAAGGTGGATGGATACCTGGAGCTCATGAGTTCAAGACAAACCTGAGCAAAAGCGAGACTCTTTCTATTAAAAATAGAAAAACTGAAGCAAGAGAATCACTTGAGCCCCGGAATTCAAGGTTGCTGTGAGCTATGATGCCATGGCACTCTACCCATGGCATCAGCTGGAGGCTGTCTCAAGAAAAAAAACTTTCTAGGCTCAGTGCCTGTGGTTCAAGCAGCTAAGGCGCCAGCCACATATACCTGAGCTGGTGGGTTGCAATCCAGCCCGGGCCTGCCAAACAACAATGACGGCTGCAACCAAAAAAATAGCCAGGTTGGGTGGCGCCTGTGGCTCAAAAGAGTAGGGCACCGACCCCATATGCTGGAGGTGGGGGGTTCAAACCTAGCCCCAGCCAAAACCACAAAAAAAAAAAAAAAAGAAAGAAAAAGAAACCAGGCGTCGTGGCAGGCACCTGTAGTCCCAGCTACTTGGGAGGTGGAGGCAGGAGAATCACTTGAGCCCAGGGTGGCTCCTGTGGCTCAGCGAGTAGGGCACCGGCCCCATATACCGAAGGTGGCAGGTTCAAGCCCGGCCTCGGCCGAACTGCAAAAACAAAAAAATAGCCGGGCGCTGTGGCAGGCGCCTGTAGTCCCAGCTACTCAGGAGGCTGAGGCAAGAGAATCGCTTAAGCCCAAGAGCTGGAGGTTGCTGTGAGCAGTGTGACGCCACGGCCCTCTACCCAGGGCGATAAAGT
>CAUYON010081220.1:0-21388 GCA_963573935.1 Arctocebus calabarensis
CCCTAGTAGCTGGGACTACAGGCACCCGCCACAGCGCCCGGCTATTTTTTTGTTTTTGCAGTTCGGCCGAGGCCGGGCTTGAACCCGCCACCTTCGGTATATGGGGCCGGCGCCCTACTCGCTGAGCCACAGGAGCCGCCCCTATGATTTAATTTAAAAAAAATTAAAAAAATAAAAGAATAATAAAAAAAGAAAGTAACTTATTTTTATATTGTAGCTTATAGGATTTTCTCCTTCACTTTTACTGTGGTTAGACTGATACTGTTATTGATACAGAGTTTCCCCCAGTCTTGGCTGGATAAGAACTCCTGTTCTCCAGGCTGAAACAAACAGACTTTTCTCTCCAAACTGTACTCTCTATATACAAATAAGACAGGAGAAAAGCAGTTTTTCCAGTATTTTGTGTAAGTTAGGCCCCTTCCGGAGTGGACCTCCTGCCTCTTTTTCTGGGAGCTGTAAGAACTGCATTCATTTGTTAATACGCTTATTCTGTTTCTAATCAACATCGAAGGCTGTCAACCCCTGGCCAAATGTAATTCCCCAAACATAATAAAACCCCTAGATGAAAGACTTACTTGGGGATTTCACACTTGGGTTTCCCCCATTGCCAGGGACTCTGGTGCTTTCCTTTCCTTCCATTACTTTCTATCTAATAAATCCTATTTTATCACTGATCTATGTGGTCCATGGGGTCATTCTCCAAACACCCAGAACAAGTGTTACTGGAACTTTTCTCTCCTGGCTGGCTCATTAAATCTGCTACCAGAGTTTCAGGTTCTTGGTCTCCAGGATTCAAAGAATGAATGGACAGGCCACAGGATTAGTGGTAAGTCAGGATTTATTTATAGAAACAGAATTACAACAAGTACAAGAACCAAACCTCCTGGCAGAGAGGACCCAGGAGGGGAACAAGCTCTCCTATTTCCTCTCAGAGGTTCTTCTGAGGTCTCTGCTCAGGGGTTTATATAGTTCTAGGGGGTTGTTTTGCCTAAACTTTTAGGACGTGGGTCTTCATCAGTTACAGCCAGCTGTCTAATGAACCCTCAGGCCCTAGAAACTGACATAACATTGACCAGTTAGAAGAGCAGGAGGAGACAGCAAGGCACCAGTGTCTCCCCCACAGGTGTCCTGCCCTTCAAGCAAGCTGGTTCCTCCATCCACCACAGCATCAGCACCACCAGGGCTAAGGTAGCAAGTCATAGGGCCTCCTTGTCCTGAATCACAAGGACCTAGTGCAGAAAGTAATTCTGCCAGCAGTATGTCTTAGTGATATCCTATGTGTTAAGAATCTTCCAGGTGCTCAATGACTATCTTGCCTCTGGATATCTAATTCTAGTTATATCAAAGAGGTTTTTCTCTATTATTAGCTCAAATAGGTTTTTCAAGCTTATTGCTTTTTCCTCTTCTTCTTCAGGGATACTTACAATTCTAATATTAGTTCACTTTGCATGATGTCTCTCAGTGATTGTTCATTCTTTGCTCTTTCTTCCTTCATTTTTTACTGACTGGGTTACTTCAAAATCCACGTCTTCATGCTCTGAAATTCTTTTTTCTGCTAATAGTTAAAGCTTTCTAATGTATTTTGAAGTTCCCTAAATATCGTTCAATTAGGTTATCTCTTTTCTAAGGTTGTCTATCTTTTTAGTGAATTTTTCATTTGTGTCCTGAATCATATCTCTGATTTCTTTGAGATCAGTTTCTACTATCTCCTCAGCTGCATCCATCGAAGTTGCTGTTTGTAATCTTGGTTGGAATTCTTTACTGGAAAGCTATTATGATCATTTCGGGGGTGTTGAGACAGACTGTTTCTCCATGTTGCTGGAGGTTTTATGCTAGTGCCTTCTCATCTGGGGCCTCTGCTCTTAGCTCAAGACAGACAGCAGATATAGCTCACCTGTTCTCCTTTGCTGAGATGCCCTGTTGCTCAGTGAAGATAGAGATAAATTCCTGGATGATGTGCTTGGTCCTGCTCTGCAAACTTGACCCTGTCTCTGCAGGAGAGCCACAGATGCATTGTGAACCTTTCATATTACTGCTCTCCTGCATCTCCTTTCTTCCCTTGTGGTTGTCACTGGGCCACTGTGGCAGGATCATTCCCTGGTGCCAGCCAGACAGGTGAAGTTAGCTGATGGGACAGCGTGTGCACATAGGATGGAGAGGTCTGCAGGGCACAGTGCACATGCCTGCGTGCCTAGAAAGCTGAGGTGCCAGGCATGGGTTAAGTGAGGACCATGTGGGGTATGGTGCAGGGTATAGCAGGTGCTCAGGGCATAGCGACCCCACAGACAGGCTTGTCAGTGGCCTGGCCCCTGATGCCGAGAGGTCCAGAAGGTCACTGCTTACACACAAGGTGAAGTGTGACATCCAAAGTGACAAGACCCTTGGGACAGGAAGCCTACTCAGGGTGGAGCAGGTCTGTGGGGCTTGGCACTCCCACACTTAGGCCAGGGCAGATGCAGGGCAGGGAATGTGACTAGGGCAGAGTGTGTAGGGTGCAGCACCCAGGACACCTACGCAAATGGTTCAGGTAGGTGTGTTGTGTTTTTGTGTAGCTGTGTTGGCTTTTGTCCCTGTCAGGGCTTTTCAGACAGTGGCTGCAGCAACAGCAGTCAGCTCCCTTGGCAGTGGGCACCTAAGGCTATGGGGACATTCTCTGCCTGGGTCCCCTGGACAGTGCAGTTGAGCAGGATCGCCCAGGCCACAGCAGTGGGTGCCAGGTCCTTGGTCTTCTCCTCTGCTCAGGGTCCCCAGCAGCAGCAGGAGAGCACATCACCTGTCCACAGGGATGTCCTGCTCCTTCTCACTATGCAGGGGCAAAGGGGAGGCTACAGTCAAAGATCCAACTCCTGGGCAAAGTAATATTCTGAAGTTGAAATATTACCATGAAAGAAGGCTCACACACCAGCCGTCCCTGTTCTCCAAAATGACACAGATGCCCAGCTTCCAGGCATGCCTTTGTGTCAGTCAGGGGGCCTGCTGTATTGGAAGGGCCCTTCTGCCTCTGCTTGTAGTATCCTTAGGGGCAGCACAGAGCCTCTTTCCCTTTCCCATGTGAGGGCACCTTCCCTACTTACCTCCAGTTCTGCTGAGCAGCTTGTTCCACATCCGTGTAGCATCTTCACTTTGCTCTCACCTCCTCTGTGGAATCTCAGTGCTCTCACTCAGACGGATGATCTAAAGACGGACATCTATTCACCACTTTCTATCCTCCCAGGGAGACCAGCATTGAAGCAGTCTGTCTCTAGGCACCCTTTGGCCACCCCTCAGTTGTAAGTTTCTTGCATAAATTTTATTTCACCAAAATAGATGACGTGGTGTCAAGAAAATTTCCTAGCCACTCTCTAATTCTCTTCAGAGTTTCTACCTATTTGCTGACTAAAAGTTTTATTATTCAGACTTCCTCTCATCTATTCTCCCTATACTTTGCTGTTTTATGGACATTTAGCTTGTAGAAATTCTTATAGAAATTCCTACTTACATTTCTTGATTTAAAGAAAACACACAGAAGTACGTTTGACTTTGTTATCTGAGTCTGCAACTTATAAACATATGTTTATTGCTTTGTGTGTTTTTACTTGTGTTCCTATTCATACTATTGCTTCAGAACTTTCTACTGTTACTGAGTATAGTCAAATAGTTTGAATAAATTTTGTACTAGTAACACTGTTATTTTTTTCCTCTTGGTTGCTTGAAGCAACAGAGGAAGGCTCACACATTTCTAAATGTCTCAACTTCTTAAACTATAAGAAGTCAAACTCTAATGAAGCAATTATATGTCCAACCAAACAAGAAGAGGCACGAAATGTGGGTGCCTGAACATTCCCTTAAATTACTTCTCTATCCCATTACACTATAAATGAAAAGGAATGAAAGTAGATACTCTAAACCAGGTGAATTCCATTCAACTACAGCAGGCTGTGTTAATCTCATACATTATTTCATCCTTCCCTGGCCGTTTTTGGTGTCAGCTCACTTCTCTCCATTCTGTCTACTTCTATCCCCTTCAGACTAGCGTCATCTCTCACCCTGATTAATACAGTAGCCTTCCCCTAGTCTCTGCAAAGTAAACACTTCCAAGTTCCTCTTGGCTGACAATCTGTCATTGTAGACGTCTCTGGAACTCCCTTAAAAGATGATTGCTCTGCCTTGCTCACACATCTCCAGTCAGAGGAAGCTCAGGCAGAAATGGCATTTGGCTGTCATTTATTTTTCACTCAAATAAACTTGATTCAAGAATTTAGTAACATCTACCTCTCTATAATTTTGTGCTTTAAATTTAGTTCTGCTCGGTGGAGCTATTTAAGATTTTCTTTATCATTTTCAATATGTAGAAAACTTGCTCCCTGGCATCTCTTCCAGGTTTTAGTTCCCATTGATTTTATTACTCATAAGGCATGGTTTTCAGAAACATTCACCATCCTTTCTCCTCTGCTAACTGCATTTCACTTGCCTGTACCTCCATAAACAGATGGCAACTAAAAAGGGAACTTCTGAAATGGTTGTGTGAAAAGCTTTGTGTTCTCTGCAGTAAAATAGCCGTAATTGGGGAAAATTGTTAACATAATGCACTTTACAATTAAATCTGTAAATTGTCCTAAGGCATACAGCTAATGAAGATAGATTAATTTAAGAAAATCTACTAAATCTCAATAAGAATAGCAAACAGTCTATGGCATTTAATCCACGATACGCTCCCTCCCCCTCTCTCTAGCTTAGAGCAAAGGAAACTCTACAGCTATGAATAAAGCCAGGGCTCCCTTCTTCCTCAGTTCCCAGTCAGGGGTTAGAGTTTCTTCCTGGGAGGAGAGGCCACCACAATTTGTCACAAATACCCAGCTCTGTGTTTCAGGAGCTCCACTCTAGGCAAGAGCAGCTGAGAAGCCTTCGGCTCCCTTTCTTCATCCAGTACAACTCCTAACAAGAAGGCTTATACCAACTTGACAGGCTGAAAATACCAGAAGCCCTATTGCCCTGCCCAGCACCCTGCATGTAAAGCCAAGTTCTTACCCTGAGAGAAGCAAGCAGGTCATTGTCTTTCTGGTTTTTCTTTGAAAGTTGATGGCTATTATTATCACTCTGTGATATGATTTACCAGAACTTATTGAAGCAAACTCTATTGATACATGAAGGCTGCCCAAAAAGTATTAAGCCATTATTTTTTCATAATTTTCATATTACATGGATGGATACTTTCCAGACAGTGCTTGTAATAGTTAAAAGAAAAAAAAAAAACACAATTGGGCTTTAAATGCTTCTTAAATATTCCTTTCTACTTTTCCTAGTTGAAATATTTTTTAACCAAGCCAAATAAGCTTTGGCTCACCTTTCCCCATATTCCTATTTAGCCAACCTAAGCGATGTTTCTCTCTTCCCTTCTCATCTCTCTGTTCCCAGTGCAGGCAGTATAGCTCCCTATTGCCCCTTGCTAGGACAATTTTAAAAGAAACTTTTACATCTGGCTTTGACTCTACCTAACAGATTATAGGTATCTATGTCTAATTAATCTTGGAGGTTATAAGAAGTCACTTAACTACGAGGAAATCTTCCAAAATTCTTAGTGCCTACAGAATAAAATTTTCATCATCATTTTTGTCCTGTCCATTATTGGGGCCTAAGCTTTTTTTTCCATTTAATTCCCCACTGCTTCCTGAATTATATGCTCTAGGGATGAACATGAGCCACTTTGGGGATTGATCACTGACAACTCATAATTACATGAGTTATTAAAGATGTTATTAAGCCAGAATGATATGGTTGAATGTTTAATCAATTCAGTAAAAATGTCAGATGACCACATTGTAACTATTTAACCAATGTGCTAAAATTTCTGTTTAAGAAATTGCTGAAGAAAAAGAAGACATATAGATGGTCAATATGAAAAAATTTTTGGCATAACAAATCAAATCTACAATGAGATATCACCCCATACCTGTTAGAATGGCTATTACTAACAAGATGAAAGAGAAATACTTTGCTAAGAAGAACATGTTCCAGCTCCATCCATGTAAACACAAAAGAGGTAAAGTCAAGTCAAGAATGGAAGAAAAAGTATCCAATGTACTCAGCCCTAATATGAAGCTAATTTATAGCTTTCATATGAAGGCTAAAACCCAATTATAGCATAGGAATGCAGGGAAAGGGGAAAGGGAGGGGAGGGGAGGGGGGAGTATGGGTGGAGGGAGGGCAATTGGTGGGACATTCTGTATTTCTATTTTAAGAGCTTGCTAAATCTGAATAAATTTATCAGTAGGACGCTTGAGACCTACACTCTAATCAGGGAAGCTGGCTGGCCCCCTTGCCTATGCTGGATGAGTGCTCTGTCTATCCACATTTCAGGAGAAATTAGAAACAAAGTGCTCCTCTTATTCCTCAGAAGTAGCCTCTCCAACCCAAGCTTATGGATAATTACTCTAAAAACCATGATGTGGTGATTTTCATTCCTGAAATAAGGAAATATTTAAACAAATTGTTCTGTGTTTTACATAACCTGTGTGATTGCAACTCGTTATAACAATGCAGTGGACACACATTGCTAACAATGTAGGCATACATAAGGTAGGTCACAAACCTGAGATAAAACTCAACCACTAGATTTCTTTCCATGAGTCAGGTAGGTAGTAGCTTTTTACTGTTTATCAAAATAACAAAATATATTTATCTTTATAATTTTAATATGCATTAAAATTAAAATCAGTGCTTTATAAGAAAAACATTATAGTATGGATTTTGTCCTTGTAGATCATTTCATTTAAAAGCTTCCATACTTGCATTCTGTTCATAGTAATCAATCTAATGGAACTTAAATTTGGAATACTTTATTATATTGCATAGAAGCAGAAAACTTCCCTTCTAAGAGTAAGGTTAGAAATATAGTACCAAAAGTGCCTAAGGACATTTAGGAACATCCAGGTTTAATTAAGGTGTCTTAAGAATGCACAATGGAATCAATAAATCCAAAGCTATAACCTCTTTACTGTTAATAAAGTGGTGGGGGCTGCAAAATAAGCAAGCTTCAACTGAATCCATAATAAACTTGCTTAAATTAGCATAACTATAATCACGTGTACTGTACCTGCACATGCCCTGCTTAGAGTGGGAAGGGCATTCAAGTTTTACATGACCTGGGCATAATTTACATTAGGACTCTGTTTTTATCTGAAATTCAGCAAACACTTTTCAGATGATGGTACTATACAAGCACTAATAATAATAACACAGAATATTGATTATTAGTTTTGTGGCATACATGGAAGCTAAAGTATTTACAAGCATTATTTCCTTTTATCATCTCAAAAAAGTACAAATAGGCACTGCTCACTTTACAGTTAAGACCTCCTGAGGTTATACAACTATGTCACAACATGCTATGTAACTAAGTTACATAACTGTTTATGCAATTATTATGTTATGGATATTATGTTAAGAGTGCATGTTATGTAGTTATATATGTTATGCTATGTACATAACTTAGGTTACATAACTATGTCACACTAATTTATGGAACCTAGTGTGATTAACATAACATTACACAGTAAGGAATGAATGGGATCAGATTCAAGTTCACAGAGTTCATTTTCAGAACTTTTCGCTACACACTGTGTAACACCATATCTAGAGCAGGTACCCACAGAGCTAAGGGTCAGACCTGGTTGACACCTGAGCAGACTCAGCCAGCTCATCTTTCACTATATTTGTGTGTAATAGTCCTATAATTTTAATAAATACAAATGGGTCACAAAGTTTCAAATGTGATCAAAAGCTGGGGAAAATATATCAGCCACCTTTTTCATTTTAAAAGCATCAGTCAATAGTATAAAAATATAGTATGTCTATTAACACAATATACAAAGTGACAGTTACTATCTGAATAGGAATGATAATTTAATTTCTATTGTGGGGCTGTCTCAAGCCATTTCAGAATTTTTAAGTACAGATAATACAGACTATTAATAGTAATACCACTACCATATCTAACCTGAAAAATAACTGTCTCAAACTTATTAAAACAGAAGTAGTAGCCTTCAGTTGAAATAAGTAACTAGCAAATTTCAGGTTTCTTTAAATCTCTGAAAAATCCATAAATTAAATTTGCAACTGTTTTTCTTTTGCTTTAAAAAAGATGAAAACTCACTTGCTAAAACAATTTTTTGTTGCTATTAAGTAGAAATTTGATTACTGATAAAATTTGATATAACACTCTGGGGCACATAAACCACTTCCAAGAAAATACCTAGCTTTATTGTTTTTCAGTCTACCCAACTGCAAGTGTCCTCAAAATGTCATCAGCAATAAATTGTAAAAGACTTCACCTCTCCTCATTAAACAGTCTCCCTAAGGCCCTAGGCTGTAAACAGAAATTGCCTCTTTCCTAAGATGGCATTTATGAATCCAGAAATAGATATTGGCACTTTTACTAAACACAAACTTTATATTTTGAATCCTGTTTAGGTGGCAATCATGCTGGGTATGTAAAAGCAAGAAGCATAGTAATTACAATATTAAGGCTCCAATGTTTTCTCTGTCATGCCATACACATCTACTGAAGATGTTGATATGCAGATTGGAAAATATGTATCCTTGATACCCTGGGGGTCTTTTCTTTCCAGATTCAACGAGGCACTCTCCAAAGATGGAAGACAAAGCTAATGTTTTCACTGACACAGTCTACATCATACACAACACCATGTGATTTACCTTTAGTTTAAACATGTATGAATTAAGTCAAATATTGAGAAAAATTTCATCAGATTGTTCATTTTACATTCTTGAATTTAGAATTATTAATAAAATATACTAATGCATCACCAGATAAAGAATATTACTGAGTTTGGACAGGACAGTATGTAATAATATTAATAAGCAACGTGCGTGAGATGCCATCAGGTCAAAGCCCACCTTTCTTTTTCTGCCTTTGAAGATCTTGCGTGCTCTCCTGCCCAATTTGACATTCTTTACGCCCCATCCTGAGTCCTCCCTCCAAACTGATCTTCTAAAAACCCTCTAAACACATAAATGCCTGTCTCTACTTATCTGTCTTCATAGGCTGCTTTACCTCATACCCAGAGCTGACTCATAACTCTGTCATTCCAACATAAAATGAGACTTTGCAATATATTGAAGGGTTATGAGAAATAAATACGAAGTTCTAGGTCATTCACTGACACAATGTAGCCACCAAATCAAGGATAAGTGGTACCAATAATTCATCCTTCCTGTATAAATCAAGCTTCAGCACTGTGAGAATTAAATGAATTAATATGTATCAAGCACAGCAAGCTTGCTTAGGTATCACCTGCCACATCTTCTGTCATTGTGCCTCCCCCATGTCATAGTAAAAGTGGAGACAGATTGTAATTTGGTTAACACACCAGTGGATTTCAACCAGATTATCTGGTCTGTTTCAATCCTTAGAGTGACCATACCAATTTCTTCTGGAATTGCTTTTTACTGTACTTATTGACAAAAAGCAGCCCAGTAGGATGTTTTTGTTTCCTAAATGGTACAGAATCTCTCTTAATGTAAAGGGATCCTGTGTAAATAAGAGTCATTGAATTATTTCATTAGTCTGAAAAGGAAAACAAATGGCATCTGTTTAATTTTGCTGTGCAGGTAAGGAGCAACCATTACGTTCCCAAGGAGGACAAGGAGAATAAAAATAGAAATAGAAGTTCCAAGGGTTCCGCCAATTCTTGCCTCAATAGAATTTTATCCACATATATGAACTAGAAAACTTTGCATTTATTATTTCCCATTCCATCATTCCTTTTTCTTAAAAACTTTGCTTCTGATTTACTCCATGCTAAATTAGCTTCAGATTATTTATTTATATCCTTTAAAGAAAGACTACATCAATATCAACATTGGAACATTAGTTAATAAGGAAAATCCAACTTCTAAACTCTGTTTAGGCACTAACATGTGTGTTTGTGAGAGACTGGGGCGAAGGCATCAGAAGGCCAAAGAGAGCAGGGAATGCAGTGGGTTTGACCAGAGAATGCAAAGAGGCAAAAATAAAGAGTGGAGTTCCGGCATTGCTCCTGCGATTACTGCCAAACTATTGCAGATTTCAGCAGTTTATGAAAACAGTATTTTGTGTTTTCAAATATGCTCTTAAATTTTTCACAGGATGTATCAGATGGGATGCATTCTTGTCATTTTTGGAAAATGTGGGGAAAACAGGCATGCCAAAGACCAAGAACAGCATGCGGGAATAACACTTTACAAGCTATTTTTATGCCACTTTCTTCTTCTTCTTCTTCTTTTTTTTCCAGAGTATAAAGCATTGTGAAACATTAACAGGAGCAACATAATGTTAAAAAGGTTTTAAACTAAATATCTATTTCTTTTATCGCATTGAGATAAACATGCTTCATTTTTAACATAGGTTGGTATTAATAATGTCAGCCCTTCGTCATTACTGTAAATTCAATTGTAAATCAATCACCACATAATAAAATAGTGAACAGCATATAGAAAAATGATGAAATGCTGTCAGGTGCTCCACACCCAAAAGCTCAATTAAAACTTCCGATTTGTTTAGATGCTGGCAATCGATAAATTTCAGTATACCAGCTACACCCTAAAGAATATTTGTTAGAATGTTGTTGCTCCAGTTTGCAAAAATTTACATGGCAACCTGTGTGTCATGCCTTAAAGTATTCATTCCCTTCAAAATGTGGCCTACACATTAACAATGTCAGTGGAAGCATGTGCTTAATTACTCAACTCAGTAGCTACTTAGAGTAACCTATTATGTGCTTGTTCATCACTGCATTGCTTATAGCAATTTTGGTGGAGAAAGGGGGAGTGTAGGGAAGAGTGGGAGGGGGAGAATGGGAAGGGTATAAGAGAAACATTTCTAAACTTTCTTTAAACACACACACACACCAATTAAGGAAAAGTATTCAGCATAGTTTCAGGAGCGTCATCGGTCCATGTGCATCCAATACTCAGGATCACGGGTTCTGTACAGTCTTTAACCTTGAGCAAGTTCACCTGAAGTTTCCTTGCCCTTTCTTCTTTCTTCGCGTTTCACATTTGCAGTCCCCATATGTAATTTGCTGTCCTTTCTTAGTTGTGACCCTAAGGGCATGTTGATATACTGTAAAATAAATTTACAATAATAGGAAGGGAAGAGAGAAATGAAAATGCCCCTCTGTACAAAATTTGTCTAGTTCTTTCTTCTTCTCTTATCTCCAACGCACTAGCCCTGGAAGATACCAATTTATCTGTTTCCCTAATCTTACGAATGACACACACTGTGAATGAAATGCATCCGAGGGCATTCTCAAGGAAAGACGCTCCTTTCCTTCTCAATATTGAATCAGGAACATTGATTAGAAGTGCCCTCATAGAACTGCTAGTATACAGAAAGGTTAGAGTTTTATAGTACTAGCCATGATATATTCAGCTACATCATGAGTTCAATAGGCTTTGGAGGGCTGACCAGGAAACCCACTCCTCTTATGGGGCAATGTTTCCATGGTAAATTACATCCCTGTTTCCAAACTGTGTATGACTTATCCACGGGCTTTTATAATATCCCTGAATTATAAAGAGAAAACTCCATGAGCTCCCTGTTCCTGTATGGTATGAAGCATATCTCCCAGTATCAGTTAAAGCAAAAGACTAACAGTTGGTCTTTGGAAGACAAAATAAGTAAGCCACTCTTCTTCAAAGTCGAATTCACATTGAGGAGGAATTCAAACGAACCCAATACAGAGGAAAAACAGCAAATGAGGGGTTCGTCTACAGGACCACCAGGGAGATGTTGCAGGAATTAGCTTGTGTTGTGTTAGTTCTTATCCCTGAAGAAGCACAGCTAAGCTTAGGGATTATCTCCTTCAATCTGTTTTAATCACAACTAAATGCTTTCAATTGCTATATACCAAGCGAGAATTACAGAATCATAATTCCCCTAGATCTCAGTGATTTGGTTGAAAAAAAGAAACACAACTCACATACAAACACATACTCTAGAAATTAAATTGTGATTTGCCATTGTTCAGGTTAACCAAGAAATCTAAAATAATTATTTTTAAATAACACAAAACAAAATCAATGCACATATAAAATATTATAAATGAAACTCCTCTAAGAGTTTGCAGGTGGGATTTTCAGAAGAAGACAAATACATTATTTAGACAATGGCTACATTTGAAGAAGATCACTAAGTTAAAAATAAGTGATCTGATAAATGAATGGTAAACTGAGCTACCATTTATAATTACATAATTATTTATTTTGGAGACTTATGAGGTTATGAAATGATTTATTACTGAGATTATTTTTTATTAACAAAAGCTCTCCCCATTGATTTGCTCCTCCTTACATCGTCAGTGTTCTCAATGTGTGCTAGAATCTAAGTATTGCAATGAGAGAATTGGTGATCGACCCACTTCATTTGTCATTATACTCATTCATTAGCTATAGACTTAGCTCAGAAAAGCTACAAGGATGATAAAAAAATTCCAACTTTTAGTCAACGAGTTCTTTGTCTGATAATACAAGATTTTAATTGCCATTTTTCTTCAATAAAATGAACCACTGTTTTGTTAAATTAATACTAAAGAAAAGAAACAATTCTAGCTCAATGAAAGAGTTTCAGCATCTGGCATCTCAACTCCATGGAAAGAACAGCATAAGTCAAGGTGAAGCATGGACTTTGGAACCAGATTGTCTGCATTTGAATTGTTCTATCACCTTCCTGGGGTGCAATCTCTGTACCATCAAATGAAAATCAAAATAATATTATTTGTTTTGTAAAAGTGTTGTTAGGATTGGAATAACCCATATGTTAATGAGAACAACCACTATATACCCAATGGATAGTCAAAATTCATATTTATCTGAACCAAATTACAAACAAAGGATTACATAAGTGAGAAACCAAGTGAATTTTTATTCTGAATTATCTCCACCCTCAATTCCAAGGGCTATTTTATAACATGAATAGATTCACTTTTTGTACAAGATGCAGAGCTATTAAATAATTTTATGCTGACATCAGTTGCCTTCTGACAGCTCAAAGATATGAAATAACAAGCAGTCAATGTCAGCGCTCCTAAATCAAGCCAGGGCCCCCATGGCACCAGAGAGTAGCAGCTTGTTACTGCTAAAGAAATGTCAGTCCAGTCAACGTATGGCAGAGTTGTCAAATCCCTGGTGCATCTGCCCTGGTATAACTAACATACTATAAGGTAACAGTCATAAAGACATTGTTATGTTGCCCCAAACCCTGAAACAGAATAGCTAAGATGTCTCTCAAGGTTCAAAAAGTTGTTTGACTTCTTCAATCAGTGGGATTTCTCACTCTAGAAGACAGGTTCATTTTCTCTCCTCTAAAGCTATAACATTCAGGACCAGAGTGCATTTCCTCCTTGAGAATGCTATAAGGATTCATATAGAGCCAGATGTCATCATAGATGTGACACCAGACATTTGGTTTGTATTCACAAATAATGAATCATTTCTGAAATGCTCTTATTTTAGAATACCTTCCCCCCATATCATAACTGCATTTCGGTTTCCTCCCTCAGAGCAGTTATTCTCATTATCATTAATTCTCACCCTCAGAATCTTTGCTGTACCAAATATTACTAACTTCTTAAGATGACCCATTGATTTCATCTGCGGGTCTTATTAGATATTTACTATTTCTAATAATATTAAAATCACTTCCAGGAAACATATGCACTGGTTTAAAAGATTCATCTTTTTGCTCTCCCTGGAAAGTACAGAAGCATTTGACTTGCATTTTGACCTTCCACATAATCAACTCACTTTTAAACTTTATGCCCCACTCCCCAAAAAAGGATATGTTGGTAGTTCCCAGACCCATTATGCCAGTAAGTATCATTGCTCATAGATCCAGATTTCCATTACAGTTGGTAAAGAACTCTCATAGCTTTTAAAGGCTTCAAACCCAATTGGAGTTCCATCGTTTGAATCCATGCTAAGATAATACATTCATCAGCATAGTGTCATACCTGGATCTCATCCATTGGTCACACTTAAAGTTACTTCCCTGTGACTTTTATCATGAAGAGTACGTTAAAGTTGGAACTGGGATAGAGTCTCTGATCATTAATGTAAAGTCTCACTGCCCAGACTTTACTGAGGAGCAAACTGAAGGCTCTCTGCACCCTCTTGACCCATCAGTGTCAAAGGAAATGCTTATATCTGTGCTATAAATCAATTTGAATATACAATAACAGAAACAAACACATGGGTTAAATTATCTTGAAGTTACACATGGCTTTAAAAATTGACCCAAAATAAAAGTACTTAAAGCATGAAAATTGTGTGCTTGTGTGTGTAAGACAGATGATGAAGCAATGGGTTTTGTGACCATTTTCAGGAGTTTCACCTATTAAAACAGACTAAAGAATAACATTGCTCAATTATCTGGGAAATCTGTTATCAAGATTGCAAACACTTATCAAATACTAGTTTGATTGAAAATACAAGTGGAGTTCAAATGCATCTATCTGGTGTGATTACATGATGTCAAATTTGTGTGATGCCCATTTTCTTAATCAAATAATGCATATAACATAAAAGCTACTCCTTTCAGTTAATTTTGGAAGAAAGCACAGGTCAAAATGCAAATATATTATTCTATTAGCATGGAGTAGTTCTTCAAATTTTATACTTGATCTCATCTGAGACTTGCTATCAGGGTCTTGAGAAAATAGTTGTAAGATACAATTAAGTCTCAACTCAGGTGAACATGAACAAAAGGTCAACAATACAATGACAGTGCCAATGAAGGATTAATGGGCTTAGGGCATGAAGGCCATCGTCCTGAGTAGTTGGACATCCGTGGGCATGTGAAGGTGCAATGGAGAGTGGGTGATTTTTGGAATAGGGGATTTGTCTATGAACATGAAAAATAAAATGCCATTTGATTTCAGGTAGCTATATATACTTTTCATTATAATTGTCTCTATATAAGTCCCACATACATATTATATGTTACACATGTGTCTCCTTAACACACTATATATATATTGTGCCTTTGTATCTACAATTATGCCTGTCTCATAATGAACTTTTTTTTTTTTTTGAGACACAGTCTCAATCTGTCACCGTGGGTAGAGTGCCATGGCATCACAGCTCACAGCAACCTCAAACTCCTAGGCCCAAGTGATTCTCTTACCTCAGCCTCCCAAGTAGCTGGGACTATAGGTGCCTGCCACAGCTCCGAGCTATTTTTTGGTCTGGACTGTATTCGAACCTGCTAGCTCTGGTGTATGTGGCTGGCTTCCTAGGTGCTCGAGCTACAGGCGCTGAGCCCATAATGAAGATCTTAAAGACTATATAATATTCAAGCTTAAAAATATCTAAAAAGGGCACATGAAATCATGAAATATAGCCCATTTAACCAATTGCTAACATTAATTAAGTGTCAAACTCTTCCTGGCATTCTCATCCATACTGTGGCCCAGGTCTTAGTCATCAATTTTCTACACTTGCCTCTTATCTCGTCTTTGTGTTCGTTTAAATCATTGTATACTTTTGCAACAAAAAGTTTCTTAAGTACATTGGACAAACACTATTTCCAATTAGAACAAGTTCCAATTGACATCAGAATGAAACCAGAGCTTTAGATGATGTTTAATTCTCCCATCACCATGACTTCTGCTGAAGCAAATTTTCTCAGTAATACTTTCAAACATGAGCACCTCTTCATTTTGTGTATATATATGTATGTATATGTATACAAATATACATTATATATATTTCTAGCTATCTAATAGAATGCCAAACCCAATTCATTCCAAATAACACTATGTTAAGAAATCAAACTTTAGCCCAAAAACATCATTTCATGTGATAATTTTGGGCCTCCTGGCATATGTGAATGAATCAATTATTTTGTAAAGTTAACTATCCAAACTTATGTGTGTTACTCAGGGATCTAAACTTCATTTTCTCTCATTTGATAATTTATTATGGTACGAAATAGTGCCCGCTTAGGGTTTGTGCCAGAAAAATTACTAAGCAACAAGGTCCTTTCAATTCTGCCTTTTATAATTGGCGCCCATTCCCCCATGACCGCTCAGACCTGCTTCCCATGATGTTTGCTGTCTGCATAGAAAACACCTGTGTGCTGGGCCCAAAGTCGTGATCACATACACTTACTTCCTGTGCTTAACTCTTCTCTTTACCTTTCCAGACCGAGGGCCACCCTGTCCTTGGTGTGCTCCTAGATTTTATACATATTTCTTCTAGCATTTTCCTCATGACTTCATTATCTTTTCACATTCCTCTTGCCTATCTAGTTTGGCCTTGCATTTACTCCACATCATCTGAAATACTGCAAAATCTTGGAATCACTTAAATACTTTCCTAATGAATAAATGAATGTGAACAAATAAGCTTAAATTGAAATTATAACACTCAGCTTACCTCTAGTGCCTTTTAAATTCTATATATTTTAACTTTGTATGTCTAATAATTCTACCATCTCTTTATATTTTTTCAGTATCAATTTTTTTATATAGAGAGAAGTATAGCAACTATCCCGCTATCCAACTCTATGCTTATGCTTTTTAATTTCACAATCTTAGAAATTGTGAAAAAATATTGACCCATTTTATTAACTATCTTGTTAGTCAACTAGAATCCTTTCATTTAATATTGTGTGTTGTGCCTGTGAGGTTTACTGAAGAATAAAATGCATGGTAAAACAAGTTACCTAATATTTTATAACTAAATGTATTAGTTTAATTATTTAAAACATTTTAAAATGATTTAAGGAGTTAAATTTTACATTTAAGCCACATTTATTAACATATTGATATCTAAATTGTACATGTCAGTAAATGTTTAAAAAGTTGAAAATGAAGGGAAGTTAAAAAAAAAAATGTTTGCATTACAGCTTAAGGAAAGTACCATTTTTGGCCACTAGAGGGAAGCTACCTTCAAACTCAACAAAGAAAAAACTTCAATTAATTAATTTATTTTGTCGATAATTCAACAAGTCCCTGCCCTTGTCTGGTCAGGTATTTGGTGTCAAAATTCTAATCAATTCTTTACATAAACATTAATATAATGGAAATATTTGATACAGGCTCCTTTTTCCCAACAGAAACATAGAAACAAAGAACCATATAATCGGCAACTACAATTTGCATCCCTCTAGAGGCAAAAGGAAATCTATAATTTGCCTTGAGAAAGTGGGAAGAGATCAAGAGGCAGAGACAGAAGCAATGGCAAAGTGCAATCTTATTCCTTTACCATCTCTCACAATCACTGTCACTCCCCAAAGGACATGTTTAAAAACGAGACATACCTACAGTGCATCTTAGCAGGGTACTGGGGAAACTTATTAAATGTAGAGTATCAATGTCTTTATATAGTGATCAAGAAAATGCCATGAAGGCTATCTGTAACAGTACGATCAAAACATTTCTGAATGTATATGAATCGTGCTCTATGATTGCACCAATGTACAGAATTATGATTTAATAAAATTATAAAAAAAAATTTTTGTTGACAAATTTTAAAAATATTAGCTGATTAACAGTATTACTTAGCTAAAATGTGGTAAAGAAAATTTCAGTTACTGTCAGAAATAATACTAAAATCACACAGAAACTATGCAATGTGATATCTTTGTGTCTTTTATGGTTATTTAAATAAAACACAGTGAGAGTAAATTCAAATAACATTTATTTAAGGTTTAAGGCTGAGAAATTGAAATGCAAATTAATTATACATTTTCAATGGTAGATGGTTTTTGAAGTGAATATTATTTCTTACCTGATTTGATTTTATTTTGGAAATTAAACCAATAGAAACTTATTTTAGAAATTATAAAAAGTAGCAAACTAATTTAATATGTATGCATTTTAAGTTTAGAATTGGTTTTTGAAAAGTATTCTGTTTTTGAAAGTGCTGTCATGTGAAAAAATACAACGTTAGGGCAGCACTTGTGACTCAAAGCAGTAGGGCGCCAGACCCATATACTAGAGGTGGCAGGTTCAAACCCAGCCCTGGCCAAAAACTGCAATAAAAAATAATAATAACACAACTTTATTGAAGTCATAATTTTGTTAGTTTATATGTCCTTAGTCTGGCTAAATCCCAGTTATTTCCCATATGACTTATAAGTTCTATTAATTAAATTGCTTAGGTTTTCCTGCTGGCTACTTAGTATCACCAATTAGACTGGTCAATAGAATAAAGCTACACAACTGTATTCTGTAATTTTTAACATTGCTTGAGTTCATTATTTTGAAAGTTGTATTTGTGGTGTATTTGTTCTCCATGTGGTTTAAGGGAAAAGTTATTACTATTTTCTGCCTTAGAAATTAATGATTTGGAGAATTATTTTCATTCCCATGTACTAAATTCCAATGAATAATGTAGCATGCTCAATCACAAGCTATCCAATAAATTTTACTTTTGGAACATGAAAATAGCAGATATCTCAGAAAGGTTTCCTGCTTGAAAAATTAAATGTGATTTTAACCAGATATGTATGTTTATATGCACACATACAAAGTATGTATAGGTATAATTAATTTTTATTAGCTGAATTAAGAACCATAAATGAATGAATGAGTGAATTCATTTATCAGTTATTTATTCTAGCAGTGAAATAGCTTATTTTCTGATGAAAAGAGAAACAAATAATTAAAGCATTATTTTCAAAATATTTGATTTGCAAATTATTCTACGCACAAAATTATTTTGTGCTCAAAATTCTATGAATCTGAGGACTGTCTTTTGTAAATGAAGAAAGGCTTCTATGTCAGTCAGGAAACTCAATGAAGTAAATACGAAGACATATTTAGAAGTGCAAAAAACTTAATGGCAATAATACCTGTGTTTTAGGATTCTCCAAGAAAGACAACCAACAGGGTACACACACACAGGGTGCTTTTGTTATTGGCCTTTCATCTATCTATAGATAGATAGCTGAATTTAAATCATGAATATAAATGATTATATGCAACAAAAAGCTGAATATAAATCATGTTTGAGCACTTCTTATAATTGCTGAAGTCAAATGTGAAGTGGGTATTATAATTTTTAGACAGTTTTTTCCTTTTTAAAAATGTGTATACTGTGTATACATTTTTGACACTCTCTGTTTATATATGTGTGTGTATGTGTGTGTATACACACATACATAGAGAGAGATAGTGGGAGAGGAAAGAGAGAGAGATTAGGGATTGGCTCATGCCACTACAGAACCCTACTCCTCCAAACTGCCATCTGCAAGCCTGGAATTCTGGTAGTATTCAGGCTGAGACTGAAGGGCAGAAACCAAGGAAGCCACTAATGAACTCCCCAGTCTCAGTCCAAAGACCTTACATTCTAGTGTGTGGATATAAGGTACTGGTGTAAGTCTTGGAGTCTGAAAGCCCAATAGCCAAGATCTTCAATGTCTGAGAGCAGGAGCTGATGATAGATGACCCATTCATCATCCATCCCTCAGAAAAGAGGGAGAGAGTATTTACCCTTTCTCTGACTCCTTGTTGTATTCTGGTCCTCAACGTATTGGATGATACTCAACTCGGCTAGTGAAGGCAAATTTCTTTACTTACCATTACAATTCAAATGCTGATGTCTCAGGAAAACCAGCACATTCACCCTCAAAAATAATGGTTTATCAGCTATCTGAAAATCCCTTAGCCCAGTCAAGTTGATGCAAAACAATTAACCATGGGAGCCTATGCATGATAAAGAGAAGAGAGATCAGGAGTAGTCAAGTCAGCAAGATTTTTTGACCATATTGCTGATCTGATCTGAGCTCCATGAAAGTAGAGGAAGAAAAAGGAAATATTGGGTACAAACAGTTCAATACTTCAGTAAAGATTTAGGGGAAATCCTCAATCATTCCATTATGGAACTCCAATGAAAAGATCACCCTGTGTATGCCAGAAATAACCAGGCACAAGTACTGTGACATGTCCAGTCACTAGTGGGAAATGTTCAAGTAGAAGATAGTTTCCTCTCAAATGTTGTGGTTGATGCTTAAAGTGCTGCAATTGGCACTGTTTGTTACTTACACTCATGTAGCAGATTGTTTCTTGAAAAGAGTTCTATGTGAAGCAACTGCATGGCTATAAACACACTACAGAAAATATAACTATAAATTTATTGCCTACACATTAGTAAATCTTTTGAACATATAGCCTGTGTTGAAATAATAATAATATTTTTGTAAATAATTATTTATTTAGTTTACGAGTGGTATAAAAGTGCTTATGAAGAGAAAAATAGTGTTCAAAGTCACATCATTGAAGGCCTTGCTTCATGTGGTCTATAACTGTGTGTACCTGTATAATGCCTGGGATCAGAAGTCACTAAATATGGTTTGGCTCTAGGTGATGAGAAGTCTTAAATCCTGGGCCCAAAACTTCCCTTTTACCCTAAAAGCAATTGTAAACCACCTTAAGAAAAGTGTGCCACAATCAGATTTGGCTTTAGTACCATAGAAGTGATTTTTCTAGTGTCATACAGGAGAGAAATAGGTAGTTGTGTGAAAACCAATGAAAAGTTTTTATTCCATAAATAAGGCAAGACAGGGCATAAATAGGAAATTTCTTGAAGGAAACAAATGAGAAGGCAAAGACTAGAGATTGATTTTTGCAAGAGTGTATACAGTTCAAAGGCAATGCTGCTAACTAAAGAGGAGAGATAGAAGAAATGTTTTGAGCCTTTGTAATCATTAGCATTACTATCATCATTATCATCTTCATTACATCATTAATATTGTTTGGCAGACGAGTTGGTAAGATGGGAAAAAAAATAGGTTTTAGAAACACTGAGTTTGAATGACCTGCTGGACAGTTTGGTAGAGATGCCAGTTACACAGGTGAAAACACAATCTGTATCTTAAAGTACACATTTCATCATATATTCAACAATCTTTAGTGATAATATTTACATAATACTTCACGAATGGATAAAATTATCTAGTAATCTAGATTGAAGAAATTGATATTAGAATCAGAATTCTTAGGCTTCTCCACAGTAAAGAAAACAACAGAGTGACAGAGTGATAAGGCAATCCACAGAAAAAGAAAATATTGTTAACAAATATCTGATAAAAAGTTAATATCAAAAATATACATAGTATAAGAAACTCAAACAACTCAATAGCAAAAGAACAAATAATTCAACCTGAAAAAAAAATGGTCCAAGAACATGAAAACACATTTCTCAAAATAAGATATACATGGACAACAGGTGTCTGAAAGGAAATGTCAACATCACAAATCACAGGAAAATTCAAATTAAAACTACAATTAGATATCTTATTGTTACTTAGAAAATGGCTATTATTAAAAAGACAGGGAATTAAAGTTTTGATGAGGATGTGAAGAAAAAATAACTTTTGTAAACAGTTGAAAATATAAATTAGTAC
>CAUYON010081221.1:0-20242 GCA_963573935.1 Arctocebus calabarensis
GGTTAACTTCCTCTTTGACCGGCCTAACTGAATGTTCTTGCTAGGACATGTCCACAGAGAAAGAAGTTTTTCCATCTTAGGGCAACGTTCCTCGGGGAGCACCTGAGGCCAGGTCACTTTGCTTTGGTTGGGGGGTCGGTACCCCTACACTGCCCAACCTTGGCTGACCCGTTCCTGATGGCACCCCTATCTAACCTCCAGATTGGGCGCAGGAGTCCATGCTTCACCAACTTCTCCACTCAGCACCTCATTTCCCCTAGAACTGGGAATTGCAATCCTCCATGGGGGAGGGGCTGGTTGCCACTGGCACCCTCCATTTCAGTAGTGGTGCTGAGATTTTTCTGTCAGTGTTCATGGCTCAAGATTACACTTTTGAGTCTAACTATCCGCCAGTTTGCTTCACACCCCAAGCTGCCAGTCTGCACCATTATTCTCTACCAGGAATGATCAAGTTTATTCATTCACACCTGCTGTTCTGGAAAAAGGTACTGGTTGCCATTTTCTACATTTCAAAATATGTCTGTTCCTGGGTGGGATTCTTTCCCCTTAAGTTGCTATCGGGCTGCCTAGACCCATGCTGCTCTGAATGGCATCCTTCTCTGGTTGCAAAATTCTGCTCAGGAGTCCACACTTCATTGATCTTACCACAAAACACCTAGTTTCCCCACAAACAGGGAACTGCAGTCCTCTGTGGAGGAGGGGCTGGTTGCTGCCGCCACTAGCACCACTTCAATTGACATATATTAAATGCATCTAATTTATTTAATCAAGAGATAGACACTGAATCTGAAAGACTTGTCTGAAATATGGTGATGGATTTATTAAAAACCTACTTCAACCTAATACATAGGAAAGAGATTCTTTATCTATATTTTCTTTACCTAGTGTACCTCCTCATATAATATATATGTAAAAAAATGTATAATGTGTAATACATATTATATATATTTTTTTAATTGAACCAGGGTCTTGCTATGTTGCCCAGACTGTTCTCAAACTCCTGGGCTCAAGTGATCCTCCTGCCTCAACCTCTCAATCAGCTGGAACTGCAGGTACATGCTAAGACCCAGAATTCATATTTTTCTCTGTCTGACTTTGTTTATTGCATAAGGAAAAATATGAGGGGGACAGAATAAGAAACAAAGAAAAGGGGAGTGCTTAAGATGTAAGTTGCCTAGGGATTTGAATTTTTTCAACTAAATTGTCAACTATCCTCTATGATTATAGCAGAGTATTTGCTTTATTTTCCTCAAACCTCAATAGAAAGCAGCTCAGTGTAGATCTATGATTTCTGAAAATGATGACCAAGGTATTGACTAAAAAGTTTATCAACAGCACATATCATAGCCAAATCATTGAAACATAATTGAGTCAGGGTTTAATTCTGTCTTCTTTCTTTACTTTTCACTTTGACATTTTGTCATCTACTTAATTCATTGTTCTTTTGACAGGAATAAATTGTACCTTTCATGTTATGAGTTAAAGGAAGAGATTAGTTCAATTAAATCAGGCATTTCTGGCAGGGTATTGGCGGGGGCAGGCAGAGACATTGATAGATGGAAAATATGACCATAATTATGATAAGTTTGTGCTCTGAAAATTTAGGACAAAATTTAAGGTAAGGGAATATAGATTGTTGTATTTGGAGAGTGAGGGTAATCTACTAAGAGCACATCCGTTTAGCTAGTTAGACCAAAAGGAAAGCTAGCCTTGCCCCAAGATTTCATGAAGCTTTCAGTGTATTTACCATCCCCATCTCAGCTTTTTCCCCAACTTACTGATGGTTAAGTCATGGAATATTTTTTCCTTTTGATCATCTGGATCACTTCCTTTTGATCAGCTCATTCAACTATGTTATTAAAATGATTGATTACTTTAACAAATGATTGATTAATTTAACAACTAAATCATGAAAAGCAACTGTCATCTCATCACCATCATACTGTGTTCCTAAGACTTTTTTGCAAGCATTTACTATGAATTCTGACAATCCTTTTTTAATTATTGGAAATAGGTTGATAATTTGTCAACTTGATGCCAGTATAAAGACTCATAATTCTGTTTCTCTTTGTGATAGTGATATTGACAATGACCTTTCATTTCAGTTACCAAAAGCTAAAGCTCTCAAATATCCAGTGACCTAAATGGAATCTTCCCAGTTCTAGTGACTGTGTGTTATTAATAGTCAACTTCTATCACCTTGCAATAGAAAATGGAGTTAGTTCTTAGGGTCTGTTTCACTAGAACCCATTCAATTATGAAAGCCTCTTGAAGCTTAGTATTAACCAATGAGCTTGGTAATGCAGTAGATCTAGTTTAATTAATTCATTTTACATGCAGATATGGAATTCAAATTGTAAAGTATCTCGTGAAAAATTGTAAGGTCATAAATATCACCTATTTCAAGTTTGCAATTTTTATAAGTGAAAAACAAGCCCTAGAAAGGTTAAAAATTTGACCATAATTACAATTTTTTAAATACAATTAGAATTCCAGTTACTAAGATGCCTTTAATTATCCTACACTATTTAAAGCTCTGAACATCAATAGTACATGTTCAAGATACTCATTATTAATGCAAAAACAGTTCTAATGCAAAAATGGAAATGTAAAGTTAGGAGTTCCATAAAATACTAATGAACCTACACAAATTGAGGACTACTTTAAATATTGGAACTCTTGATGTAAAACATTCAAAAGCACTAGCTTTCACTAATTGCTAAGGTTTTCAAAAGTTATCCAGTTTCTAAAGAATAGTAATGTGCATTAGACCCAACATAACCCTAGATAATGAATTGGATCTCTTTCATTGATAACTTTCTGAGATAAAGTTATCACTTTACATGATTTTCCTCTCAACATAATCAAAAGCATAGTAAAGCATGTCTTTGATGAGAACCTATGTATAAATATAGCAAACCACTGACAGAGTCAATAAGGTTATCAGCCACTTAATTTGGACTTTGATGACTCTTTTGTTGTTGAATGATATTCTTCGGGATGCCAGCATCACAAAAAAAGTCCATTTTTGTTTACTCATGCTGCCGTTGTTGTTCTTTTGATAAAATTTGATAGCATTTTGTGGTAGGCATTGCAATTGCTTATGAAGAATCTGTTTCCTGAGGGGAGGGGAGGAAAAGGTGAGGGGGAGGGAGGGAATTTGGGGAGACCTCACCTAACATGCATAATGCAATGGTACATTTCAAAACTATTAAGAAAATAGTATAATTGTCTTACCACAACAAATAAGTAAGTGAAATGATAGATGTGTTAATCAGTTCCATGTAAGCATTTCACATTGTATCTCAAATCAGTACACCGAACCCCATAAATGCATCAATGTACAGAGTTATGATTTAATAAAAAAAATAAAAATTATAAAAAAGAATCTGTTCCCCTCTCCTTCAAGGTGAGAGTTTCCAGATAAGGTAAGTACATGAGTGGAAGTGGCACATGCTATTTCCCATGGAAGCATTAAATTGATAGGACTCAATTTCCAACTTGATTTTTACCTGCCCTAGCAATTATCGGCTTCTTGGTCAAAAAAGCTTGGAAGATATCTCCTTCTTAGAGATTGTCATTTTATAGTAATACATTGAACATATTCAGAATCAGAGAGAAAAAAATAACCAAGTGTTCAACACAATATTAATCATTTATTAATTTATTAATTTTGACCCCAAGCTTCTTCTTGTCTCACATTTCTTGTTCTTTGAACATTCTTTGGCAATCACTGACCTATGCTTTAGATATTAGTACTTCACTCAGCAGAGATACATGAACAGCCAAGTGAGCACAAAGATAGGTGCGTGGATGAGTCGCACCTTAGGCTGGAGAGTCTTAGGCTGGAGAGTTGAGGCCACGTCCTGTGTTCTCGTGTGGAAATAGCATACTTTCCTTCCACTTGAATGCCTAACTTCAAGCAAATTCCTCCAGCTGTCTTGACGTAGAGGAGAATTAGGTATCAGTGCCTGTCACAAACTGTTGCTGAAGTTTATTTTTAAAAAGGGGGGGGATACCTAACAAATGCAAATATTGTAACCTAATTCTTTGTACCGTCAGGAAACATAAAACAAAAAAATAAAACAAGATAATTTTTAAAAAAGGGAGGGTGGGGAGGGTAATTTGAAAATGAAAAATTCTTGAAATCAAAATTAAATGGCAGGTTCTCTCAGAAGATGGAAACAGCACCAATATTTGTACAGGGAAAGCTTAATGTAATGAATTATTAAGTAATAAAAGATGGTAAATGACTAAAAAGGGTAAAGACTACCCCGAAGAATGTAGGAAGAACAAATGCAAAGCAACTAGGACTTCTAGGGCGGAGGAAGAGCGCCAAAGGACTAAACTAGATCCCGCGGAGGCGCTCCCAATGCAGCTAGGCTGGAAATCAGAGCAGAGGAGGATGTAGGTGTGGCCTGCTGCGAGGGGCGGAACTTTCCGGTGTTCTGCTAGCGACAGAAAAATACAGTGTCACTGTGTCTCCGAAATACCAATCGGCCATGGCATAGGAGGAAAACTGGAAGCACCCTAGAAGCAGAAAAAGAAAAGAACTTCTCACCTATCCCTTGAAGTGTGTTTCTAGCCTGGCATTGAGTCAGATGAAAAAAAGAGAACCTTTGAGTGGTCCAACTATAAAAGCACAAAGGTGGGGAGGGAGAAGAGATTTAGAGCCAAAAGGCAATAAATTGATAAGCAGCACAGGCAGGCAATACCAAGAGAGGTGAAAAGGCTACTGCTATAGAGACTGCAAAGATAACAACAGAAATACGATCCATTTCTCAGCAATGTCCTGCAAGTAGAAATGGAAGTGGTGAGGCCCACAACATCCTTTCTATTATGTGCACCTAGAAGACATTTCCTGGCAGGATAAGGCACAGCTTTTGTCTATAGCCCCTTAAAGATTAAGACCAACTGGAGGAACAAATATCTAGATAAACAAGTAAAAGAAAGTTTCTATTTTTCTGTATAAGTTATTCAAGACTATAGAGTGAAAAGAATTCTTAACCAATTTTAAAAATTAATTTCTCCAAGGAAAGGTTGAAAAAAAATAAAGATAACTAAACAAAATTTAGAAGGAATAAAATTAAAGAAGCTTAGATACTGCAGACAAAACATGTAGACCGAGTGCCTTCCCCACTGCTCTGGACTTCCAGCTGTTTTTGGATACCTGGCCCTGGGTTTTGCATAATTTTTTCCAAAGGAATGATTCCACAAGTACAAAATTAGAAATGTATTTATTATTTTCTCTGGTGGATTGTTTTTTTACATATAATAAAACTGGGCCACTTAAGAGCAGCATGTACCACAAGCAAAAATCTCAGACCACAAGACTTTTAGGAAGGACCGGGTTTTTTTTTTTTTTTTTGAAAGAAATTTAAATTCCTCTCAAATGAGGAGAATACCTTCCTTCTGTGTGACAGACTGTTACTTCAGCCAAACCTCTGGAGAGGTTTGGAAAGTTCAGAAGATCATTTCCACCATGAAGCTGAATGTATTTCATTGTGGATTACAAGGCACCACAGACAAGGGAAGAAAATGGATTATTTTACACTTTTAGAGCCAGCTCATATGAAATTCTGCTGGAGAATTTTAGGAAACTATCCACTTCCATGCTCAAGAGAGGACTACGTGCACTATATCTTTTACGTTTCAAATGCCAAGACATTTTTAGAGTTAGTTGTTAGATCCATATATTTATAAGATCTTGTTTACTCAAGAGATTTTTTCATATTGTCCTACAAAATAGGGCATTTTTATTCAGTCACAGGGGACTTGGGGACTTTATTTTAAATATTCTTTGATAGGAGTACCTCCCATATTCCTATATAACACGTCCTTGAAAAGGGTTTAAAGACAAACATTTGAAACTTGATCAATTAATGTATATAGTATAATATTGGCTTTATTCCCATAGACTTTTATTGTATATAGTATAATATTGGCTTTATTCCCATAGAATCTTTTAAACCCTGAAAAGTATGGTTCCCATAGGCATTGCCTCCCTGTGATACAATGGGGCTGGGAGGAGGGGATGAAGTTGAGAGTGAAAATGGGGTAGGAAATGGTAGCCGGTACAGATTCTCTGTCATCTTAGCGTTTGGAGATTTTGAGTGAGGCATTTCTCTTTCCACAGAACCCCACTTCATCACTATCCTCCCATGACAGATAAAGGGGTAGCCCATGGTCTTACAAACTCAATCTGGTAGATTCCCTTGGGGAAAAAGGAAGGAAAGAAAACTTTTATTTTCTTGACACTGAAGAATGAGGTATCTGGAGCCTTGAACTGTTGAACACCCAGGTAGATTTCCCTGCCTACCTTGGGTGTTTAGTCTCTACCAACCCCTTCAACCCACTATGATTGTAGGACATAAGGAGATTTAGGGGAGAAGGATTCAGAAGATACAGTAGACTAAGTAGGGAGTATTAGTCCCAGTTAGAAGCTTGTCTTAAGTTTCTCTAGAGAAATAGAACCAATGGAACATACATAGATATCTAAGAAGGGATTTATTATAGGAACTGGCTCATGCAATTATGAAGACCAAGAAGTCCCACAGTTATAACTTGTGCAGGCTGGAGAACCAAGAAGGTGAGGTAGGTAATTCAGTCCAAGCCTGAGAGCAAATTTAGGACCAACTAGGAGGAGCTCCAATGTCTGAGGACAGGAGAAAGTGGATGTCCCAGGCCCAGAAGAGTGGGAGAATGTGACTTTCTTCCACCTTTTTGCTTTAGGCAAGCCCTGGATGGATTAAAAGATGTCTGTTCACATTACGGAGGGAAGATCTTTATTCAGTCTACTAATTCAAATCCTTCCCAGCCACGCCCAGAAATGTTGTTTTACCAACTATCTGGACCTTTGTCCAGTAAAACTGATACATAATATAAACCACTGCATAGCCCTATGTAAGCTAAATAGTTCAAGGGTTGGAGGGGTGGGAGGGTAGGGCAAGGGTTCCTCTGCATGTAGTGAGGGAGCTCACAGGGCATAACCACACCCCTGCCTCATCCTTGAAGAAGCAGGTCAGCAGAGCCCCTGCTGGGCTGATCAACCAGAGTGCTCACCTTCACACATTCCAGGCTAGGCCGCCCCTTGGAGGACCCAGCTGCAAAAAACATAAAATCATCATGGATAGGCAGCTATTGACAAGGCTAAATTTGGCAGAGTATGTGAAGGATGATTTAGGTGAGTGGTCATTGTATAACATTTAGGAGAAGCCCATGCAAGAAAATTGAATGTATGATTTTAATCAAAAATCTAATGTCTCCACCCAAAGTTCTTTCCGCCTATTTCTGATTCTTATCTCATCTTCCCCTTTACCCCATTGGATGAACTAAGATTAAATGAGATAGCTTTATAACAGCTGGAATTAATTTATTTATTATCAGATGTACAGCACATACCTTAAGGGTGCTGAATCAAAGACTCTTATGTAAGAGCTTCATGTTTAGAAAGACCTTCATCTCATAACAGCACAAATTCTCAGCCTCTTTTGTTTCAGGATAATCTACACACATAAACACAGACAACAAATACACACACACACTCATATTTCAGAGCAAGCCAGTATCAGGGGAATAGGAGAGTTACACATACTGTCCTGTCAAATTATACTGTCCCTTTAAGGAAATGAAATCAACTGTATTAATATGAAAGGTAGCAGTGTTTAAGTTTGCAGCCTCTGGAGTCACATTATCCAGATTGTACCCTAGCTCCGTCTCATACCAGCTGTATAAACTTGGTCCTAAATTTGCTTTTCAGGAAAACAGGGATTATAAAAAGTACCTACTTCATAAGTTATTGTGATGTTGAGGTGAGCTATTAGGCATTAAATCAGTGCACACATCATCAAAGCAACACATACCCACCAACCAACCTTCCACATCCCTTCCCTCACCACTTCCCTGTGAGTCACTGTTGTCTCTTATCCCGCATTCTGCTTCCAAGTATACACATTTTGTAGCTCCTAGTTACAGATGAGAACATGCAATATTTGTCTTTTTGTGTCTGAGTTGTTTCACTTGAGATAATAGCCTCCAGTTCCATAGATGTTCCTGCAAAAGACAGGATTTGGGGAAGTTTACAGCTCATTAATATTTCATTGTGTATATGAGGCCCAACAATTACATTTGAGAATTCATCCTAGGAAAAATTCCACATACCTCATTGCTGAATGTCACTATGGTCACCTTGGTACTTGCTAGCGCCTAATCTACCCCTCAAAGCACTTTTTCTAGGAAGAGTTGTGAACTTAATTGTCAGATCTTGTATATACTACAATTTTCTTTGTCCAGTCTGCTATTGATGGGCATTTATGTTAATTACATATCTTTACTATTGTAAAATAAATAGTGTTGCCATAAAAATACAAGGATACAAATGCAGGTTTCTTTTCTATATATTGATTTCTTCTTCTTTGGATTAATACTCAGAGTTGGATTGCTGGATCATATGCTAATTCTATTTTTTGTTCTTTGAGAAATCTCTGTACTGTTTTCCACAGAGGTTGTACTAATTTACATTTCCACCAACAATGTATATGTATTCCCTTTTCTCTGCATCCTTGCCAATATTTTTTTCTTTTTAGTAATAGCCACTCTGATTGGGGTAAAATAATATCACATTTTGGTTTTAATTGGCATTTCTCTGGTGCTTAGTACATGTTTTCATGTGCTTGTTGGCCATTTGTCTTCTTTTTAAAAAATATCTATTCATGTTCTTAGAACACTTTGTAATGGGGTTATTTTGTTGTTGTTGTTGTTATTTAAGCTCCTTGGAAATTCTAGATATTAGTCCCCTGTTGGGTGTATAGTGTGCAAGTAACTTCTCCCATTCTGTAGGTTGTCTTTTCATTCTGTTGATTATTTCTTTTAATATTCAGAAGATTTGAAGTTTATTTTTGTTTTTGTTGCCTGTGCTTTTGAGGTCTTAATCATGAAATCTTTTTTTTTTTTTTGAGACAGAGTCTCACTATGTCACCCTTGGTAGAGTGCTGTGGCATCACAGCTCACAGTAACCTCAAACACTTGGGCTTAAGTGATTCTCTTGCTTCAGCCTCCCAAGTAGCTGGGACTACAGGCACCTGCCACAACACCTGGCTATTTTTTTGGTTGTAGTTGTCATTGTTGTTTGGCAGGCCCAGGCAGGATTCGAACCTGCCAGCTCCAGTGTATGTGGCTGGCTCCTTAGCTGCTGTGCTACAGGCACTGAGCCTTAATCATGAATTCTTTGCCTGATCTCCAGCAGAGGTTTTCCTAGATTTTCTTCTAGTATTTTTATAGTTCTGGGTCTTACATTCAAGTCTTTAATCTATCTTTAAATTGATTTTTGCATACAGTGTGAGATAGGGATTCAGTTTCATTCCCTTCTGCATATGGCAGTCCAGTTTTCCCAGCACCAATACCTTTATTGAAAAGATGTCCTTTCCCAGTGTATGTTCTCATTGGCTTTGTCAAACATCAGTTGGTTATAAGTAAGTGGCTTTATTTCTGGGTTCTCTATTTCGTTCCATAGAGATATGTGCCTACTTTTATATCAGTATAATGCTGTTTTGGTTATTATAACCTTATAGTATAATTTGAAGTCAGAAGGTGTGCTGCCTCCAGCTTTTTGGTCAAGATTGGTTTGGCCACTCAGTTTCTTTTTTTGGTTCCATATGAACTTTAGGTTTGTATTTTCTACTTCTGTGAAAAATGATGTTGGTAGGGATTGCATTTTGATAGGGATTGCATCGAACTTTTAAATTGCTTTAAACAATTTAGTCACTTTGACAATATTAATTCTTCCAAATTTATGAGCCTGGGACTTTTTCCATCTCTTTGTGTCAACAACAATATATTTCATCAATTTTAAAGTTTCTCTTGGAGTTTCTTATCAATTTTAAAGTTTTTTTCTCATCAATTTTAAAGTTTCAACTCCTTGGTTAAATACATTCCTACATATTTTATTTTATTTTATCTTATCTTATATTAGCAGCTATTATAAATGAGATTGCACTCTTCATTTGGTTTTTGGCTAAATCATTGTTGGTGTATAGCAATGCTACTGATTTGCATGCATTGATTTTGTATCCTGAAATTTTAGCAAATTCATTGATCAATTCTAAGAGATCTTTGGTGAAGTCCTTAGGGTTTTCAGATGTAAGATCATATCGTCAGTGAACAGGGATGACTTAACATTCTATTTTCCAATCTGGGTCCCTTCTATTTGTTTTTCTTGCCTAAGTACTCTGGCCAGGATTTCCAATACTATGCTGTATAGGAGTGGTGAAAGTGGGCATCTTGTCTTGTTCCAATTCTTAGGGAAAATGCTTTTAACTTTTCCCCATTAAGTGTTATGCTAGCTGTGGTAGGACATATATGGCCTTTATTATTAACATTTTGAGATATGTTCCTCCAATGCTTAGGTTGTTGAGGATTTTTATCTTGAAGGAATGCTAAATTTTATCAAATGCTTTTTCTGCATCTATTGAAATGATCATATAAGTTTTGGCCTTAATTCTGTTTGTGTTATGAATCACATTTATTAATTTGCATGTGTTAAACTATCTTTGCATCTCTATAATAAAATCCATTTGATCACGTTGTATTATCTTTTTTGATGTGCTATTGCATTCACTTTGCTAATACTAACATTTCAGTGAGAATTTTTGCATCTGTGTTCATCCAACTTTTTTTTTATTTGTTGTGGCCTGTCTGCTTTTGGTATTGCAGTGATACTGGTCTTGTAGAATCAGTTGAGGAGAATTCTCTTCCCCTAGAGTTTTAGTACAGTTTTAGGAGGATTGGTATTACTTCTTTGTATATGTTGTAGAGTTCAGCTGTAAATCTGTCTGGTCCTGGGATTTCTTTCTTTTTTTTTTTTTTGGTGGGGGGGTAGGGGGATAAGCAATGATTCAATCTTGTTGCTCATTATAGGTCTGCTCAGGAGTTCTAATTCTTCTTGGTTCAATCTCAAGAGGTTGTATGTTTCCATAAATTTAACTATTTCCTCCTGGGTTTTCTAGTTTTCCTACGTTTTCTAGTGAGTATATAGATGTTTGTAATAGTCTCTGATGATCTTTTCTGTTTCTGTGACATCAGTTGTGATGTTCCCTTTTTCATTTCCGATTGTTTATTTGGATCTTTTCTCTTCTTAGTCTTGTTAGTGGTTTATTCATTGTGTTTATCTTTTTGAAAAATAAACTTTTATTATTGTTTGATCCTTTGTATTGCTTATTGGTCTCTATTTCATTTAGTACTGCACTGATCTTAATTATTTCTTTTATTTTGCTAACTTTGTATTTGGTTTGTTCTTGTTTTCTAGTTCCTTGAGTTGCAATGTCACCTGGCTGAAGGAAGGGCTCAAGTACCCACACTTTTAAAATTAATCCATAAGGTTTGTACTGTCAATTATTTTCAAACACATTTCAAGTTAATCTGTAAACTTTGTACTGTCAATTTTTTTCAAAAACAATTATGTATCCTATAAAATAACCTATGTACAATGATTTTCCATTAAACTCTCAATGAAATTTATGCTTTTGCTTCTGAAATTCAAGACCTTCCTAAATCAGATCTTAAACCTATGATTAAATCTTTATCTCTAATTCTTCATCCATAGAAAACTATACATCAGTCAGCTGAATGCTCCTTCAAGAACATTTCCTCACATAATTCATCCTCCTTGAAAGGCTTCATCCCATCTTGTAAATCTATCCTCCCCTGCCAAGCTCTTTGAATCTTATGCTGTGCTCATTGCCTATATTTCTTTAATGAATGAAGGCATGAACAAATGAAGTATCACTTCTACTAGATTTTTCTTAGTTCCTAAAATAGATCTTCCCTCTGGCTTTAAAAATAAATATGAACTTCATTTTTCTTATTGCATTTCACTTTTTCTTTTATATTGCCATTAAAAGTAGACTTGCTTCACCCCTCACACTAAAGTATAATCTACTTATGTTAACGAATTGTGTTCCAATCATCTTTGTCTCCATAGAGCACATAGCTTTACATGTAGTAACCCTCAAAAACAATTCTTACAGCATGAGTAAATGTTTGACTAAAAGAACACAAGGCATGAATTGTGAAGCTGATGGAAAGCACAAATTTTTATGAAAGTTCTCTTATTTAAAATAATATTAATAAGAATAGTGTTAAACTCAATTATATTGACTATTTGGCTTATCTGATCTTTTCTTTGGAAATCAAACAATATTGATGGGATTGAATGGGAATGATGTAAGCAAAAATGAGGGGTGTATTATGGGCACCAGGTAGTCAGTCTTTGTTTTATTTCTTTGTGATATTTAAACAATTATCCTATTTTAATGAGAAATTGTATGAGTTCATGATGTGAAAATATCCTTTTGTTCATTATGTGACAGGATAATGGATAACACTAATTCCTGGTTTTAGTCTTTTGTATTTATCTTCAATTGCATGTGTTAACTATATAGGTGACTTTTTACACTTCATACTTTCTTGAAAGATAGGGTTTTCTTCTGCAGGTACCAAACAACATTCCATTACCAAATTGGACATTTGCCATTCCTTAATGATACAATAACATGGAAAATTCTTGACATGTTCCTTGTCAATTAAACTAGCTTTTATGAACATCTAATTAATTTCTAGATCATAGCAATGAAAGCTTTATTAAATATTTCAATTATGTCCAAAGTATGGAAAAAAATATGGTTGATGTTCTTTAAAAATATTTTTATATGTGACATTAAAAAAACTTTCATTATGACATAGTTTGCCTCTTAAAAAAATGTCTTATTTCTGTTGAGCTATGGAAAAACCACTTTGTAGTCCAAATACATTGTTGAATACTTAGAATATGTTTAATTATGATATCCTGGTAAACAAAGAGAGACTTTTGTAGTTAGACTTTACACAGGAAGAGTGTCTATCCACACCTCTGGGTTAGATCTGATTGACAAGAATGCCAGCACATTAAAATCTACTATAAATACCAGATGACAAGGAACAAGAACTTGGCGAGGTACTAAAATAAAAACAATTTTCCGTGAGAGAGAAAACAATGACCAGCTTTATCAAGGTAAAAAGCTATATAATTTTTCTCTGTGGTTTTCTGCTTTCTCCGGTTGAAATCAGATAGGGACAAAGTGCCCCTCATGTGGCCAACACCTATGTACATTACTCACTGTAGTTATTTGTTTATTCTTTACTCTATGGTATAAGACCTGAAAAAACAGGAGGAAGCTCTATGTTGAAAGTGATAGACAGTAGTTAATGAAAAATAGAAAGAAAGGGCATAAAGCTAAAAATGAAAATCTTAGTCATGCATTTAAAGACTAGATCATTACTTCAATATGCCACTCTATGGAATGCTGATCATGAAAAAAGCAGTGATCTATCCCAATAAACTGAAAATTGAAAGAGAACTGTGGATACTCAACTTACTGGTTGCAAAACTTTAGGAAAATTTATACTATCAATTTTTTACAGATTTATGATGACAAAGCATCTGCTGATCATGAAGCAACAGAAAAACTCCAATGATGAGTTTGCCAAGGTCATCGCTGATGAAATCTGATGCCAAAACAAGTCTGTCATGCTGATGAAACATCTCTGTTTTGGCATTATTACCCCAGAAAAAAACACTGGTCCAAGAAAGAGACTGGCTATAGCTTATGAAAGAGCCCCTACAAGTATTAAGGATGCCAAGTTTGAGTTCCCTGTTGAATCTAGTTATCAGCCCTTTGTCAGATTCGTAGCATGCAAATATCTTCTCCCATTCTGAAGGTTGTCTGTTTGCTTAGTTGTTGTACCTTTTGCTCTGCAGAAGCTTTTTAGTTTGATTATGTCCCACTTACTTATTTTTGATGTTGCTGCAATTGCCAAGAGAGTCTTCTTCAATCTTTTCCCAGGCAGATTTTGTCAAGAGTTTTCACACTCTTTTTTCTAGAATTTTTTTCACTTTGTGTCTTAAATTCAAATCTGCTTTCCAGCAATAGTCAATTTTTGTAAATGGTGAGAGGTACAGGTCCAGTTTCAGTCTTCTACACATGGCTAACCAGTTCTCCAAGTACCATTTATTAAACAGAGATTCTTTCCCCCAGTGTCTGCTTTTGTTTTATTTATTGAAGATCAGATGGCATATGTGTCTTATTTCATACTAGGTTCTCAATGCTATTCCATGAGTCTGCATCTCTATTTTTGTGCCAGTACCATGCACAAAACCATGACAGTTTTGATCACTGCCAATGTGTAATATAATCTGAAGTCTGGTAATGTGATGCCTCCAGATTTGTTTTTATTTCTTAGAATTCCATTGGCTATTCAGAGTTTTCTCTGGTTCCATATGAAGTGCAGTATTATTTTTTCAAGTTCTTCAATGATGTTTCTTTGATGGGGATTGCAATATAAAACTAATAAACAGGAAAAGAGCAAACAATCCCATTTATTAGTGGGCAAGATACTTGAATAGAACCTTCTCTGAAAAAGATAGATGAATGGCCAACAAACACATGAAAAAAATATTCATCATTTCTAATCATTAGGGAAATGCAAATCAAAACCATCCTGAAATATCACTTAACCCTAGTGAAAATAGCCCACATCACAGAATCCTAAAGCTGCAGATGCTAGGGTGAATGAGGAGAGAAGGAAACATTTCCATACTGCTGGTGGGATTGAAAACTAATACAGCTTCTATGGAAAGAAGTATGAAGATTTCTCAAAGAGCTAAAAGTAGACCTTCATTTGATCCCATTACTAGGTATCTGTCCAGAAGAAAAAATATCATTTTACCACAAGGACATTTGCACTAAAATGTTTATTTCAGCTCAATTCAAAGTCACCAAGACATAGAATCAACCTAAGTGTCCATCAACACATGAATGGATTAATAAACTGTGGCATATGTAGAGCATAGAATCTCATTCAGCCATAAAAAGAGATGGAAAATTTTACATCTTTTGTATTTACCTGGATAGAGTAGAAGCACATTCTTCTTAGCAAAGTATCACAAGAATGGGAAAGCAAGTATCCAATGTACTCAATACTAACATGAAACCAATAGGTAAACAACTACACACCCAAATAAGAGACGAACACAATTAAATTCAAATGGGGGTGAAGGAGTAGGGAAAGGGACCAGGGGACGAGGAAAGGGGATTGGTAATCTCTCACCTAATGGGCACAATGTAAGGGTATACAGCACACCCCCTGGGTGAAAGACTCAGGTACAGCTTGAACTTTACCTAAAAAATGCAGACAATATAATCTAATCATTCATATCTTCATATTAATCTGAAATTTAAAAAAAAAATTAAGGATGCAAAGAACAGGATAACTGTGCTAGGATGTGCTAACACAGCAGGACAGGCTCACTTAAGTATAAATATTCTGTGATAGGCAAAAGCTTGTATCCTCATTGTTTGCAAGGAGTGAATTTCTTACCAGTCCACTATTATGCTAACAAAAAGGCACACATCGCTAGGCACATCTTTTCCAATTGGCTTCACAATCATTTAGAAACTGTACTGGGTGAAGACTACAAGATTTTATTTCTTGACAGTTGTTTTGCTCATTCCCCAACTAAAATTCTCATTTAATATAATGTTTGTGCCATGTGCTTCCCCTAAATGTAATTTCATTTATTCATCCTTGGAAGGAGGGTACCCTTATATCAACAAAAAACATAAAGCTTGTTTTCTTGAATAGCATGCCAGCAGCAATGAACAGAGACAGGGCTGTGGAATGTTTCCAAAGAAGTTCTGCATGAAGGATGCTAAATACACTATAGCCAGTGCTTACAACACAGTGATTAAAGACAGTTGTACCTTCCGGGCACAACCTCTGGTCTGCAACTATATTCAGTGATGATGATGAATCAGGTGATGACTTTGAATGATTTCCTTTGCAAGTGAGAAAAAAAAGTGACGTCTGACCTCCTTACATACACAAGAAAGTATGTCCTCAGAGTCTGTCAGTAAGCTAGAAGAAGTGGACAGGAAAAGTTGTTAACACTGTAGCAAAAGTGCCTATGGACAATGTGGTGAAAATATGTGATGGGCAATATGCATTCACAACAGAACAAGAAATCCTATCACTTGATAAAGTCAAAGAGGGACTTCTAAGATAAAAACCATTAAAATGAGGCAGATGACTCTGGAGGAAACATTTTAAAAAGCCATTTAGTAGAATATCTCCTCATCTCTAGAGGATCCACTTCCTGGTGCCTCAAATGCTTCTGGTGTTTCTTTTTACCTAATAAAAGCAAAATGCAGTGTCCAGTAATTTTTAAATCAAAACACAGCAATATAAGTGGAGTCTAAAAACCTGCCCTTGTTTGTTGCTTTTTAACAGCAGATACAGGTATTCTAGTGAAGGCACTGAGCTACTTAGTTACCCTGAACACATGGTTTTCTCACTGTATTAATGGTATGTCATTTTTTTCTGTTAAGTACTTTTGAGTAAGTATAAGAAAAGGATTACTGATCAGCAGCATATAAACTCAGAGTCAGTAAGATGATGATGCCAAGCAACTAAAGATTGTCCATGTGTACGACTCAGATAGTGACACATTTGCTTTCTGATGGTTCATTGTACACAAATTTTGTTGCACGCACAAAATTATTTAAAATACCCTCAGATGATGTCTGTAATATTTATATGAAATGTAAGTAAATTTTGTGT
The DNA here is from genome assembly GCA_963573935.1 of Arctocebus calabarensis. Classification (NCBI taxonomy): domain Eukaryota; kingdom Metazoa; phylum Chordata; class Mammalia; order Primates; family Lorisidae; genus Arctocebus; species Arctocebus calabarensis. The sequence continues at coordinate 16,651 of CAUYON010081221.1, forward strand.
TTAGAATTGGGTCCCAATCTCCAGGTATCTCATCATGTATATGCAAATATTCCACACTCTGAAAAACAACCCCAAATCCAAAACACTTCTGGTCCCTACCATTCTCAATAAGGGATACTCAACCTGCACTAGCTCCACCCCCCCACCAGAAATGCAAACAATGCTATCAACACTTCTTAGGTACACACACACTCATATACAAAAGTATAGTCACTGCCCTCTCCCTTAAAGACCTTTTAATCTAATTATAAGGGACTTTTTTGGGTGATCTATATAGTGAGTTAAATGGAATTACAAGAAAAGATGTGTCCGGGTTCTCTGTGACTTGCTTGTACAGTGAAGGTTTGGGGATATGAATATTTGTGGCCCCAAAAGGAGAAATACTATGCATACTATGCACAGATAAAGGGGTTGACTAATATTGATGGCCATGTTGTTGACAAGGTTATGACAAAGGTAGGATCAATATCATAACTGCATGTTTAAAAACAAAGGTATTGCAACAGTTGAGGTATGGTGAGGCAAACAGATAAGGAGATGGGTGCCATTGAAAAATAGTTTGTTACTCACATGTCCCAAGAGAAGGGAGCTGGTCACACCATAAGGGCAACAAAGAGTAGCCCCAGTGGTAATCAGGAGGCAGAGGAACAAGAGGAAATTATGGGAAAGACCCATTATTGTGGTTTCTGTGAGAAAAAAAGGGTGAGATGTGATAAACAGATTTAGGGTTGGCTAATTTGAATAATTTCAGGAGGCTCTGGGACAGAGGTGGTGCCCCAGAGTTGTCTGGTACCTGACCCTGGGTGATTAGGACAAGTAGATGATGGCCTGGAGTGTGAGACCCCGTAAAGGAGATGGTTGGGGTTAGAGCACTAGATTAGTTGGTTTGCATAGGAAAGGCTTATTAAAAGGAGAGGTATTTGCTGTCTCTAGGAATTAGCTAACCCTGGGAGACGCAGTCAGCCAGGCTCCAAAATGTCAAAGCATCAGAAAATAAAAGGCACAGTGGGAATGTCCAAAATGGTGAGTGCCTTTTCCCAAGAACATTTGGAGTAGGTGATCCATCAGCACTACCCTAGGTGGGGATTCCTGGTGAGGTCTGACTGTGCAGGGGGCATGGGATTCTGGGGTGTAGAAAAGACACTTTGAGCTGTGGAAGTCAGCGAAGAGGGCCCCAAGCACTTCAGCTGGAGAAAAAGTGGCAGTTCAAAGTGGCAGCAACAGCCCTGCAGGAGCTCCCTTCCCTCTAGCCACCGCTGGCCTCTGCAAGCAGCAGCTGCAGCCACTGCCGCTGGGAACCATAGCCACCGAGCCCCTCTCCCACGGCTGCTGCGAGCTCCCTTCTCACAGCCAATTGCAGCTGCTGGATTGCGAGAGTGCGAGGGCAGAGTGAAGAGTTTTGGGATGAGTGGACTTGTGCACCAAGGTTGGAGGTCGGATGGGAATGTCCTTTGGAGCTGAGCACCCAAAGTAAAGCGTCTTTTCCAACGCAAACCAGTGGAGAAACTCCAAAAATGGCAAGTGGCCACACTTGGTTACCATAGCAACAATAAAATTGGTGAATCACATATAAGCCTGAGAACCACTCACAGCACCATCTGCTGTCCACAAAGTATATTGCATTATAAATTAACTCCACTTAAGTTGACGTCAACTGCATACATAAAGACCTTTATTTCTATATATATACAAGAACAATATTTTTGAGGTTGGTTTTTTTTTTAATATCCTTTTTGTGGAGGTGCCATTGATAAATAATTTTTATTTCACTCTCTTTTCTTAGGCTATTTATATTATCTTCTATTCTCAATTGTACATTTCTTCTTCCTCTCCTGTTTTAATTTCATTGTTCTCTCTCCCCTTCTGCTTTTTCCCTTCTTATAACTTATAAGAGTGCTTTCATCATATTTGTTAGAGGCTTTTCTTTTTCTCTTTTCTCAAGTATTTTACAAGTACTTGTATCATTTTTATTGTAGAATTCTTTTTTTTTTCTTTTTGTTCTTAGCTGTTGTTCTTTGATTGTTTGCTATGTTTTGTCTGTATGTCAATGTTTCTGACTGTGGGTGCATCTGTGGGTTTGTGTGTCTGGTAGCCCTTTTACGAGTGTATTAGCCCATTTGCTCTCAATGTGATTGGTGTTGTAAATGTTTTCTTTACCACCTTGATCCTTCAGTCCACCCCCTACCCCGGATTGGAAGTCTAGAACTCCAACTCATTCAGAAACCAGATTGTCTGCATTTACAATTGGTCTGGAACTATTGAACTGTAAAGGCTGCAGTCACCAAACCAGTTCCTAGGTGGAGGGCTGGTCAACCACAACTGTAGAAGTTTCCAGTCCAATTTCACTGACCTGCTCATATAGCTAAAAACTGAAAAACAAACATGGGACGAACCAGTGGAAAAACTCTGGCAACATGAATAAATAGAACGGTGCAACTCCCCCCCAAAATGACAAACCATCAAATCCAGATGATCCCATCAACAAACAGATAGCAGAGATGTCTGAAATCAAATTTAGAATCTGGATTGCAAACAAGATTAATAAAATGGAAACAAATATGGAGGTAGAGATTATAGGATTAATTCAGATGTCTCAAGAATTCAACCAATTCAAAGAAAAATGACCAAAGATTTTGACACATTGAGACAAGAAGTTGCAACCTCAAAGATATGAGAAATAAAGTAGAAGCCCTCAGCAACAGAATAGAGCAAACAGAAGAAAGGATTTCTGACACTGAAGACAGAGACTTTGAATGCTCCCAAATGCACAAAGAGATAGAGAAATGGAAGGCAAAAACAGATCATTCTCTCAGAGAGCTCTGTGATAACGCAAAGAAAACCAATATTTGTCTTATAGGGATACCTGAAAGTGATGATCTGGCTTCACATGACACAGAGTCCCTTCTTCTTGAGATTATGAAAGAGAATTTTCCATACATACTAGAGACTCTGAAATTCAGATAGCAGATAGTTTCAGAACCCCAGCATGACTTAACCCGAATAAGACATCCCCCAGGCACATTGTAGTTAATTTCACTAAAGTTAACATGAAGGAGATTCTAAAAGCAGCCAGATGCAAGAAATCCATTACATACAAGGGGAAGAATATTAGAATAACTGGAGATCTCTCTGCTCAAACATTCCAAGCTAGAAGAGAGTGGACTTTGACCATCAACCTCCTAAAACAAAATAAATTCCAATGCAGGATCCTCTATCCAGCCAAACTGAGTTTCATTTATGACAGAGAAATTAAATACTTTAACGACATCCATATGTTGAAGAAATTTGCTATAACCAAACCAGCTCTCCTGAATATCCTCAGACCTATCCTCCATAACGACCAGCGCAAACCCCCACCATAAAAGTAAACTCAAGCAGAAACTTTGAACCATATAGTAAACTCTACAATGGTGAAAGGTGCCACAATACCTACTCCACAACTGAGTAGCTTATCTTTAGTTTCTATAAATGTGAATGGTTTAAACTGCCCTCTAAAGAGACACAGGTTGGCTGACTGGATACAAAAACTTAAACCAGATATCTGCTGCATACAAGAATCACACCTTATCTTAAAAGATAAATCTAGACTCAA
>CAUYON010081224.1:0-12110 GCA_963573935.1 Arctocebus calabarensis
GGCGCCTGTAGTCCCAGCTACTTGGGAGGCAGAGGCAGGAGACTCGCTTGAGCCCAGGAATTGGAGGTTGCTGTGAGCTGTGATGCCACAGCACTCTATCCAGGGTGACAGCTTGAGGCTCTGTCTCAAAAAAAAAAAAATCAAAAACAAAATATTCTTAGCTTGGGGGGGTGCCTGTGGCTCAGTGAGTAGGGCGCTGGCCCCATATACTAAGGGTGATGGGTTCAAACCCAGCCCCGGCCAAACTGCCAACAACAGAAAAAAATAGCTAGGCATTGTGGGCAGGCATCTGTGGTCCCAACTACTTGGGAGGCTGAGGCAGGAGAATCACCTAAGCCCAGGAGTTGTACGTTGGTGTGAGCTGTGACGCCATGATACTCTACTGAGGGCGATAAAATGAGACTCTGTATCTACAAAAAAAAAAATTCATAGCTTAGTGCTTGGCATACTAATTGCTCAACAAATAATTACAGCTCTTCTTGATCTCTCTTAGCTATCCTATCTTCACTTGTAATAAACTAGGCCCTATGCAATAATTTTCTGAATATTAATCATCTGCATCAGTTTCCTTTGCACTTTTGTTTTTATATTCTGACATGATCTAAAGATTACAAGACAACTTTAAATATTAATCCTTGAAACGGTGAACATCTTTGTACAAACTGCACAACCATATAGATCAGTAGGAACTAAAAGTCATATTGCTGTTGTTTACTGTGACAATACTAAAAGAATCTTTAATGTTTGTTGAATAAAGCGAAGAATTAAGGTAAATCTGATGCAAAAAAATCTCACAATGCATGAGATTAGATAAACACAACCTCTTTGAAGGTTATTTGTGACACTATTTTGAAGAATAAAGGGGGACTCGGTGCCTGTGGCTCAAGCGGGCTAAGGTGCCAGCCATATACACCTGAGCTGGTAGGTTCGAATCCAGCCTGGGCTGCCAAACAACGACGGCTGCAACAAAAAACGGGCGTTGTGGCAGCTGCCTGTAGTCCCAATTACTTGGGAGGCGGAGGCAGGAGAATCACTTGAGCCCAGGAGTTGGAGGTTGTTGTGAGCTGTGATGCTACAGCACTCTACCCAGGGCGACACCTTGAGGCTCTGTCTCAGGGGGGAAGAGTAAAATGAAAAATCTGGCAGGACATTCTTCTGTTCCAATAAGACATTCATAAGTTAACTTTAGTCAATTCTTTGGTTTTCCAAATCTCATTCATTTAATAATACATAAACTCTAGGTATACATCAACCACAATATAAGGTGATGAGGACATGAGTTTAATAAAGGAAAACACATATCAGAACAGAGAAGAAAATAGAAAAAAAATCACTAGATGGTATGCTACATAAATAATATATGGTAGTATTTTTACACAAGACAAACTCCACAAATGCTCATTACCCCATCCTCCTCTAATGTTGAACTCCCAGCAATACCTCACAGTGGTAAGTACATCACACTGATAGTAATAATTTCACTGTTATCTTCTGTTTAGATTCTTCAGTATAAGCCAATCATGTCTGCTAACCAGACAAGTTTCCTGTTGAAACTAAGTAATAGTCCTGTTTGATTGGATTTGTCAGCAAATACATGCAGACACAAGCCCCAAAACATGACTAGCATTTTGTTAATATCAAGCAAAATAATAGGCACAGCAGGGGCAGTGGTGATCGGCTATAGTGCCAGCTACTTGGGAGGCTGTGACAGAATTACTAGACACCAGGAATTTGAGGCTAGCCTGGACAGCATTAATAAAATCCTGTCAATTAAGAAAAGAAAATCAGAATGCAGTAGGAGTTATCTTAAAAGAAAAGAAAGAAATATAACTGGCATAAAAATAGGAGGACTATCTATAGCTTTTCTAGAGGAAAAACATACAATAGAAAATTTACTAAGCCAGGTCACTGTTGCATGCCTGTAGTCTCAACTACTTAAAGAGATTGAGGGGAGCCCAGAAGTTCTAGAACAGCCTGGGCAAAATAGGCAGTCTCTATCTCTTAAAAATAAAAAAAATAAAGATAGAAAGAAAAAAAGAAAATTTACTTAAGTTATCCTCTCTATAGAATATTTTTACCTACAAAAATGTTATGACTGATGCATTAATGGTAGTACTAAGGAACTTAAAATATTATGACTCAGAAAACTAACATAATAACTCTCACTTCTAAGTAACAATTAAAACAGAATGAGATAAGCTTTCATTGTATTATCCTTTCATAAGGTGATGAGTCACCTGTATCAATTTATGTATCAATCCCTATCTTTCACATATATGACATAAATATCATAAAAACACAAGTTACCTACCTGATTCACAAAATGAAATAGGAGAAACCTGGGGGGAGGTGGGGACATAATATAATCTTCAAGGACATTTTACCAGTAAGAAGGGTGGAGTAGGAATAGGGAGGTGATTGGGGGCTGGAATGACCCAGAACTTCTGTATTTTCAGCTGTGAGGAAGACATTGATCCCAGGGCTTTTCCACCACAGCACATGCATAAGAAATTTCTAAGAAACATATGTGTGTGTGTATGCATTTATATATATATATTTTCATATCATACATATACACACACAGGGTAGACATAAAGTATTTGTGCAGTTTATTATGTTTGCAGTTTACTATGCTAAACTGCACACGAACTTTAAGTCCCCCTTATGTACATATGTGTGTGTGTGTGTGCATATATTATGAAAGACAGAATGTGGGGAAAAAAAAGAAAAACTAAGTATTCAAAGAAAAATTTACAGTATTCTGAGAATATTAGTGATTGGAAGCGAGTGTTTTCTTCTATCAATATTCTACCATTCTCCCTCCATTATTAGTTGAGATTTTACTATGTACTGGGCACAGTAACAAGCCCTTTACATACATTATCCATTTTCTTTTTTAACCCTGTAACAAAGCTTTGAGAAAGGTGCTATTATTATTACACACATTTTACAGATGAGGGAACATTCTACCAATAATATAGGCCAGGGTGGCTCCTGTGGCTCAGTCAGTAAGGTGCCAGTCCTATATACCGAGGGTGGCGGGTTCAAATCCAGCCCTGGCCAAACTGCAACAAAAAAATAGCCGGGCGTTGTGGCAGGCGCCTGTGGTCCCAGCTACTTGGGAGGCTGAGGTAAGAGAATCGCCTGGGCCCAGAAGTTGGAGGTTGTTGTGAGCTGTGTGACGCCACGGCACTCTACCCAGGGTGATAAAGTGAGACTCTGTCTCTACAAAAAAAAAAAAAATAATAATAATATAGGCCAGATCTCAAATTTTAACAATTTTATCTCTGACAGCTTAGAGTTCCTTTACTAACGTTATCTCTAAGCCATCTGGCATTTAAATAGAAAAGAACACCAAAAAATTCGTTTCTACCCTTTCTGTTAAGCAGGTATACCCGTTTTTCACACCTTGCAACATTTTAACATTTGCATGTAACAATGTTCATACATTGTAGTCAAGTTAAAAAAAATCAGTTAACAGTACTGTATCTCCCATGGTTAACTACAGTTAGTATAACCTCAAGGAACGTGACAAGGAACAGAGAGGCAGTTTGATGCTTTAGAGTCTCTGTGTCTGGGGATATCCGCCGTTTAGACTGCAAGGGTTTGAATCTACGGTGCCACCAATAACTGCTATGTGAATTTGGTCAAATTACTCAGATTTCATTTCCTCAAATGTAAAATGAGGATGTTTTATGGTGTTAATAGTTTTAATAGCACCTCCCTCAAAGACTTGTAGGAGTTTAAAAAAAGATAATATATGAAAAGAGCCGATTACTGTGCTCAGTACAATGTAAAAGGTCAAGTAATGGTGGAGGGAGGGAGAACAGCCACACACATAAGCTCACCAGAGCTGCCCTCCCCCAAACAGTTAAAAAGCCTATATTCTGAAAATTCCACTACAGAAAGGGAGAATTACTATTTGACTATATGCTAACGAGAAAACTCAAATTCAGTCTATTCCGAATTTTTTAGGGGATCAATGTAGGAGGTGAGCCAGAAAAGATGCTGCAGTGCTTCTGTGACACACACCTAAAAATGGCTACAGTCAAAGCAGCATCTTAATTACCAACATGAGAGGTTAAATTTAATCTACTTTTTAAAAATGCTAGTGTTGGGCTTGGTTGGCGCTTACTAACACTCTATCATTTTTGTTTGCAGGAGTAAGCTATTCAGCACTTAAAATCAAGAATCCTCCGATTCTTCTGGTGCATTCCACGCGAAAACCTTACAGCAGAGCGGCCTTCTGTCCAATTCTAAGTACCCTAACGAGGTATGAAGCTGTGAACCTAGACTGAAGACCGGCCAATGCGGAAATCCGGGTATCTTTCCAAGACAGCAAACATCGTGCATATCAGACTCTCAAAAAGATCCAAAATCAAAACTACACATATTCCTTTCCAGTAATTAAACGCAATCGTTCCGCGCAAAGGAAGGCTGGCTCTATCCATGCCCCACACTGACCCAGTGCCCTTTTCTTCGGTCCTACCGGGGCGTTTATCCTAACCCCAATAACATCAACGCTATCTGGAAGACGGGGAGATGCCGAGTGGGATCCACCACGCAAGTCGGAGGATGGAGCGGCCTAGAGGGCGAAAGGAGTGCCCAAGTCCTCCCGCGGAGTTGGGCAGCACTTCCCCAGCGGAGGCAGCAGTGGTCGTGACGCCCCAAGTGCCTCTCACCGAAGCAGGTATTGCTCCATACACTGCTCACTGCAAAGTCTACCGTCACTACACACCAAGTAGACAGTAAAGGGCCCGGCTGAACCTTTCAGTTGTACCGGGGATGCATCCTCCGTACTGGAAAAAAAAGACCGCGCGCCTGCTAGTCCGCCAGGATGGAAACCCCCTTCGATTATCTGGCAACGCGCATAACCCCCCAGCAGGGCTTGAGCTGTGGACTGGGGGGGAGACCGCCGGGGCAGAACCTCCGCTGCAGACCACATGCCGCGGGTCTGACTCCGGTTTCCCGCTCCCCAAGCAGGAGGCGGATATCCCCAGACACAGAGATGATGGTAACCCAAGAGAAAAGCGATGCGCGAATCCAAGGCCCTCTCCATGCAGCCCCCCAGTCTCTGGGCGCCGGGGTCTGCGGGCGCTCCCACCCCCCAGGCCGCCCCACGTTGGCCCTTCCCCATGGGGGCCTCTTTGATCGCGGCCCCGATGTCCTCGGTTTCCTTACCGGCCAGGGTGAGTGTCAAGTGTGTGCACAACGAGGGTCTCCGCTGTGTGCTGGTCAAGGGAAGGGGGAGGGGGAGCTGGGGCTAGAGAGGTGGTCCGAAGGGCCACCGGATCTGGGGAAGCCCAAGCTGCGGATGGACAAACCGCCAAAGTACTTTCGCAGCTTCCAGAAAGGGAGAGCGAGCGAGAAAAAGAAGCAAGATGGCGGCTAGCCAGCCCCTACGTACAACGTCATGACGTTATGCACGTAAGGCAAATCTCCGCAAGGACCGCCCCCCGGCGCTAAGACAACCAGATCACGTGAAGCCTCCGTGGCGGCCCAACCCTGCAGGAGGGCGACGGCGCTTCCTGCTGGACGGAGGGAGTTCCTGCAATCAGAACATCGCGGAAGGGCAAGGCTTTTTTAATCTGAGACCTTGCCAAGGAACTCTTGAATTGACCACGATAACCATGCCTCAGTGAAATGAGCTCTCTGCATCTGGTGGGTGAATGTGTACATTTGTTTAATCAGCAGTTTGCCAGTATGAAGTAGGCGGAAAACTGTCAGGTCTTGGTGTGCAGGAGTTTGAGGGGAAGATTTAAAAGTTATCTCAGAGAATGAAAAACTCAAACCAGTGTGAGGTGTTAACAGAGTACGACTGGCATGCTAAGAGCACTTCCCTTTTTTTTTTTTTTTTTTGTGACGGGGTCTCGCTTTGTTTGTTGCTGGAGCTAGAGTGCAGTGGTATCTCCCAGCTCACTGCAACCTCAAACTTCTGGACTCAAGCGATCCTCTTGCGTCAGGCTCCTGTAGTGCTGGGACTGTAGTCCCATGTCACCGCACCCGGCTGTTTTTATTGTTGGTGTTTTGTAAAGTCTCCTTCTGTTGCCCAGGCTGGTTTGAACGCCTGAAGGGATCCTCCTTCCTTTGGCCTCCCAAAGTGCTGGGATTAGGGGCAGCATGAGCTGCCACGCCTGGACTGGGAGCACTTTCCAAGATTGTGGTTACGGATGTAAAATAAACCATTCGGTTATTTATATGGTTTCTCTCAGCTCTTTGGTACAGCTACAAAGAAGATGGGCAGTAAGCGTTTCCCATGCTGGGTTTTACCAGGCAAGTATAAAATAGATAGATGAGTGTATTTGGAAGTGAGGAACTATAATAACAATGTGTCTCGGGCGGCCCCATATACTGAGGGTGGTGAGTTCCAACTCGCCCCGGCTGAACTGCAACAAAAAAATAGCCGGGCGTTGTGGCGGGCGCCTGTGGTCCCAGCTACTCAGGAGCTGGAGGTTGCTGTGAGCGGTGATGTTACAGCACTCTACCGAGGGTGATAAAGTGAGGCTCTGTCTCTAAAAAATAATAATAATGTGTCAGAACATATGGTGGATGTGTAGCAAATGGTAACTTTTGTCTATGTTATCAATTTACTGGGTATATTTTAAATCGAGGGTTTTCTACCTCCTATATTGATCTGCGCTATCTTCCTCACCAAAGGCTGAAAGACGTTCATGAAATTGTCACCATAGCAATGTTAGAATAAGTAAAATAATAGAGATATATTGGGCGGTGCCTATGGCTCAGTTGGGGAAGGGCGCTGGCCACATACATGTAGGGTTGGAGGGTTCGAGCCCGGCCCAAGTCAGCTAACACAACTGCAACCAAAAAAATAGCTGGGCGTTGTGGCGGGCACCTGTGGTCCCAGCTGCTTGGGAGGCGGAGGCAGGAGAATCGCTTGGGCCAAAGAGTTTGAGGTTGCTGTGAGCTGTTGTGTCATGGCACTCTACCTAGGGCAACATCTTGAGACTCTGTATCAAAAAAAAAAGGCTTGGAGCCTGTGGCTCAAGGGGCTAAAGGCGCCAGCCATGTACACCTGAGCTGGCCGGTTTGAATCCAGCCCCGGCAGCCAAACAACAATGACGGCTGCAACCAAAAAATGGCTGGGCGTTGTGACAGGTGCCTGCAGTCCCAGCTACTTGGGAGGCAGAGGCAGGAGACTCGCTTGAGCCCAGGAGTTGGAGGTTGCTGTGGGCTGTGATGCCATAGCACTCTATCCAGGGTGACAGCTTGAGGCTCTGTCTCAAAAAAAAAAAAAGAAAAGAAAAGAAAAGAAAAGTTTAAGTTATTAGCTATATTTTACCAAACAAACAAAATGTAATTGCCAATAGTTTACTAAAGTTCCTATGTACAAAGGGTGAAGAAAAGGGGGACAGAAATTTATCTCAATACAAATGATTAAGTGTGTGTCTCACTGTCCTCTATTACTAATGAGGATTATTGATTACAGTCAAGTTCTTCCTATGTCCTAAAATTTATACTTCTCTTCCTTTATTTTAAACTGCTGAAATTCCCTAGGAACATAAGGTCCTATTTATAGAAATATTCCTTTGGAAAATAAAAGCCAAAAATATTCATAGACCTAAGAATATATTAATGGTTTTATATTCACTCAGGTAAAATATAAACAATAATCCCACCACCACTATCTAAATTTCATGTTAAAATAAGACAAGGTTTTACTACACCCTCTTCCTCAATATGCTGAGTTATTTTCTGCTGACAAATGACTTAAGACATAGAACTAATATACAAAGTGATGATATTACAAATTAATAGTTTATTAACAGTAATATTTAACTAATGTTGCAATTTTCCTTTAATGAGTGGGCCTGTATCCTGAGGCTTCTTTCTCCTTAACTCAGAATGACAGGTATGTATTTTGGAAGTAAAGAAAAAGATTCCATATGAGAATTTCAGAATTTGCTTTGCTATGACTGTTTTCCATATTTACAATATCTAATAGAACTGCCCACCATGATAAGCAGTAATTGGTTAAAAAAAAAAAAAAAAAGCTACAGCTTAAGTTTTTTTTTAATTTTATTGATACAGAGTCTCACTCGGTCATTGTGAGTAGAGTGCTATGACGTCACTGCTCACAGCAACCTCAAACTCCTGGGCTCAAGCAATCCTCTTGCCTCAGCGTCCCAAGTAGTTGGGAATACAGGTGCTCACCACTATACCTGGGTAGTTTTTCTACTTTAGTAGAGACGGGGTCTTAATCTTGCTTAGAGTTGTTTCGAGCTCCTGAGTTCAAGCAATCCACCTGCCTCAGCCTCCCAGAGTGCAAAGCCACAGTTTTGAGTTTAAAGCTTTCTACTTTCTTATTTGTTAAAGTTCAAAATGCAGTTTAAATAGTCCTTAAAAACTATGGTGGCATGTAAAAAATTATTTTAAAACTCAGATTTGTTTTTCTTTTTTTGAGATGGAGTCTTACTATGTTGCCCTCGGCTCTTGGGCTTAAGCGATTCTCTTGCCTCAGCCTCCCAAGTAGCTGGGACTATGGGTGCCCGTCACAATGCCAGACTACTTTTTGTTGCAATTGTCATTGTTATTTTAGCTGGTCTAGGCCTGGTTCAAACCCACCAAGGCGTTGTAACCACGATGCAACAGGGGCTGAGCCAGATTTGTTTCTTTTATAGGTGAAAATATTCTAGCCTATGGCTCAGTGAGTAGGGTGCCAGCCCCATATATCGAGGGTGGCGGGTTCTAACCCAGCCACAGCCAAACAACAACAAAAAAATAGCTGGGTATTCTGGCAGGTGCCTGTAGTCTCAGCTACTTAGGAGGGTGAGGCAAGAGAATCACCTACACCCAAGAGTTGGAGGTTGTTGTAAGCTGTGACACCACAGCACTCTACCAAGGGCAACAAAGTGAGACTCTGTCTCAAAAGAAAAAAAAAAAAAAGAAAATATTTTAGCCTACTTCATGAAATCTGAAGTACAGAAATGCCAATAAAAGATGCTCACTCTCACATCACTTACAATAATTAGCTAAGTTATTTGGTTAATTAATGGTACAACCACAAAACAGAATTCTAGGCAATCACCCAAAAAAGAAATCTATGGCTGGTGTGGTGGCTCATGCCTGTAATCCCAGCACTCTGGGAGGCTGAGGTGGGAGAATTGCTTGAGCTTAGGAATTCAAGACCAGCCTCAAGAAAAATTAACCAGGCATTCTGGTAGATGGGTATAGTCCCAGCTCCATGGAAGGCTGAAGTAGGACTGCTTGAGCTCAGGGGTTTTGAAGTGGCTGCTATGAGCTAGCCTAGATGACAGAATGAGGCTCCACATCAAAAATTTAAAAAAAAACAAAAGATCGGCCAGGCGCATGTGGCTCAAGTGGCTAAGGCACTAGCCACATACACCTGAGCTGGCGGGTTTGAATTCAGCCTCAGCCTGCCAAGCAACAATGACGGCTGCAACCAAAAAATAGCAGGGCGTTCTGGCAGGCGCCTGTGCTCCCAGCTGCTTGGGAGGCAGAGGCAGGAGACTCGCTTCAGCCCAGGAGTTGGAGGTTGCTGTGAGCTGTGATGCCACAGCACTCTACCCAGGGCGACAGCTTGAGGCTCTGTCAAGGAAGGAAGGAAGGAAGGGAGGGAAGGAGGGAGGGAGGGAAGGAAGGAAGGAAGGAAGGAGGGAAGGAGGGAAGGAGGGGAGAGAGGGAAGGAGGGTGGCAGGGGAGGGAGGAAGGAAGGAAGGAAGGAAGGAAGAAAGAAAGAAAGAAAAAATTTTAAAAATCTATATATATAATCCTAGACATCTAGGCTCGGCGCCCATGGCTCAACGGGCTAAGGCGCCAGCCACGCACACCTGAGCTGGCGGGTTCGAATCCAGCCCGGGCCAGCCAAACAACAATGATGGCTGCAACCAAAAAATGACCGGGCGTTGTGGCAGGCGCCTGTAGTCCCAGCTACTTGGGAGGCAGAGGTAAGAGACTCGCTTGAGCCCAGGAGTTGGAGGTTGCTGCGAGCTGTGATGCCACCGCACTCTATCCAGGGTGACAGCTTGAGGCTCTGTCTCAAAAAAAAAACAAAACAAAAAACTATCCTCTCAATCAAAAGTACCCTTAATTCTTCTGCTATCTTGTCCATTTATCACATAAAATAAGAAAAATTCAGCATTTTATCTTTCAGATTTCAACAGGGACCATGTTTTACATTTACCTTCTATCTACTGTGTTTATTTTATGAAACACATATTCAAAAACATACCCTATATATCTGACAAACTCTGAAAATTTACAGAGATGAGAAAAAGGGAAATTGTTTTTTCCCAGCAAACAATATAATTAAAGAATGAACAAATATAAGAACACATTCTTTTTAAAATATATATAGAATGAGTATTCCTAATCCAAAATCCTCCAAAATCCAAACCTTTCTGAGTGTCAACATGATGTTCCAACCAAATGCTCATTGGAGTATTTCAGATTTTCGGCTTAGGGATGCTAAACTGCTAAGTATAATGCAAGTACTTCAAAATCAGAAAAAATAACAAATCCAAAACATTCCCAAGCATTCAGATAAGAGACACTCAATCTCTATTAATAAAAAAGTAACAATGTCAGTTCAGCGCCTGTAGCTAAGTGGTTAGAGTGCTGGCCATGTACAAGGAGGCAGGTGGGTTTGAACCCAACCCAGGCCTGCTAAACAACAATGACAACTGCAACAAAAAAAATAGCTGGACGTTCTGGTGGGTACCCGTAATCCCAACTACTTGGGAGGCTCAGGCAAGAGAATCACTTAAAACCAAGAGTTTGAGGTTGCTGGGAGCTGAGATGCCACAGCACTCTACCAACAGTGACATAGTGAGACTCTATCTCAAAAAATTAATTAATTAATTAATTAATTAAAAGATATAAAACATGTAAAAGGTAGTATAAAGCAGTGCTTGACATATAATTAATGATCAAGAAATGAATGGCTGTTATCATTTTTTATGTCTTTTTTTTAAAGCAATAAACTAGTTATTTAAGTAGTTTGAGGTACTTTTCCTATCTCCATCAATTATATGCAAATTTGTCTCCTGTTGCTGGCTGGCACTGTGCTTGCTTTTTCTCCTATCCTATGCTTTCTTCCAAACTTGCCACTTTCTGATCTGCTTCCCTACTAAGAAAGGTGATAAGCCAATGTGAAAGCCAAATAGTTCTCCTATATATAAACTGAATGAACAGAATCTATGGTAACTACTTCAGCAGTTTCAGAGACTTACTATAATATTTGACACAATTCCTGAAGTGTTAGGAAAGAAAAGATAAATCTTAGATATAGTAAATGATGTGCTCAAGGTTACCACACAAGCGTACTATGAATGATTCAAATATCGCTACTTTGTAACAATATACTATTAAAAATTGATAGCTGGGGCGGCACCTGTGGCTCAGTCAGTAAGGCACAGGCCCCATATACCGAGCGTGGCGGGTTCAAATCCAGCCCCAGCCGAACTGCAAAAAAAAAAACAGCCGGGTGTTGTGGTGGGCGCCTGTAGTCCCAGCTGCTCAGGAGGCTGAGGCAAGAGAATCACCCAAGCCCAGGAGCTGGAGGTTGCTGTGAGCTGTGTGATGCCACGGCACTCTACCGAGGGCGATAAAGTAAGACTCTGTCTCTACAAAAAAAAAAAAAAAAAAGATAGCTGGCTTGGGGCCTGTAGCTCAAGAGGCTAGGGTGCCAGCCACATACACCAAAGCTGGCGAGTTCGAATCCAGTCCAGGCCTGCCAAACAGTAATGACAACCACAACCAAAAAATAGCCAGGCACTATGGCGGGTACCTGTAGTTTGAGCTACTTGGAAGGCTGAGGCAAGAGAAATGCTTAAGCCCAAGGCTTTGAGGTTGCTGTGAGCTGTGATGTCACAGCACTCTACCCAGGGTGACCGCTTGAAGTTCTGTCTCAAAAATAAACAAATAAAATAAAAATTGATAACTTTATTCTAGCCTTTTTTTTTTTTTTTGAGACAGAGCCTCAAGCTGCCACCCTGGATAGAGTGCTATGGCATCAAGAGCTCACAGCAACCTCCAATTCCTGGGCTCAAGCGAGTCTCTTGCCTCTGCCTCCCAAGTAGCTGGGACTACAGGCACCCACCACAGCGCCTGGCCATTTTTTGGTTGCAGCC